>VWZP01010724.1:2471212-2701513 GCA_013396995.1 Dicaeum eximium
TTTGTCACCAGATGAAACATTAGTACTGGGTTAAGTAACCATCTCAGTAAGCAAACTGCTTTTGGATTCTGATACAGTCTTGTGACCAGTGCCTATTGTATGGTCTATAAAGTCTCCTGGAAATTGATACCAAGTGCTTCCTTTGGGTGTAGAGACCTCTTTTCCTATCTGACACTAAAAATCAGAAGAGGAGACTCTATTAATGGGAGCATTTATTTCACCAGCAGAACTGCAGACTCTTAGGCTTTGAATTCTTGGTGCTTTACAGATCTCAGCCTTCCACATCAGAAATGTTAGTGATCCTGTTTCAGGAAATAATTATGATTGCTTGGGTGGAAATTAACTGATGGCTGAGCAATCTTCAGACTGGTAGCTGCACACCTTCAGACTGACAAGGCAGTATGACCTGGGGAGGCCACAAAAACATGCCTTGAATAGCAAAGGGATTCTGGAAGATGCAATTGTGTTTGCAGAAAACCCTCAGAATACACAGCCTGCATGGCTGCAAAAAGTCCCCCTGTTGAAAAGATTGCTGGTGAGGAATTGCAAACAGTGTGAACACATGGTTTATGCCCTCCAGCCAGTATAAATCTTGGGACAGATGTTGGATGGAAAGAGTTTTCTTTTCCCATTTGTTTCCCCCCCCTCTTTTTTTTTTTTTTTAATTTGTATTTTTCAGAAGGTGATGATGAGAATTATTAAGCTGTTGGAGGAGACAAGGGTCAGTAAAAGTTAATTTGAAAAACACATCTTTGCCCAAATAAAACAATTAGAATGCCTGGAGAAAGGATGGCTATGTTGGAACAAGGAAATGCTCCTGGCAGACACATGATCATGTTCTGTGCACTTCTATTTATGACCAGAATCTTGTTCTTGACCTAGTGTGATGCTGAATTATTGAATCATCTTCGTTAATTTACTTCAAAGCAATCTATGGAGTCTAAAAAGTGACTGGATAGAGTTTAATTTTGCATGGAGTCTGTTTTAAGCTGTTTAGTTCTTTATGTCTAAAGTGCGAATTTTAAAAAATATATTTGCTCTATGATCCCCATCTTGAGCTATTGATGTTAGTGGGGATGCTGCAAATGATTTAAGGGAATTAGATTAGGTTTTATATATTTCTTTTCAAGTCATATCTATAGAATTTGATAATAAATTACTTTGCACTTGGGTAATCTTAACACTGCAAACTCAATATAGCTTTGGGAGAGGTAGGTGAATTCTGTTCTGCTTCGTGTACAAATGGAACCATGAGTTAAGTACTGATTCTTTATTATTGACTAAATACTTGTTGATAGTAATCTTTGTGAAATAGGGTAGAAGTACCACTTCCTTCTCAGTTCCCAGGTTGCATTTCTAATTTATATTTAAAGCAAGAGTGGAGTGGCTACAACCAAACAGACTCAGAAGCTGAGCACCCTTATGTAGAAGTCACAGAAACGTGCCAGTATTTTAAGAAAGGGATTTAGTTAGTTTGAAGAACCCAGATTGGTACAAGAGGATTATCATACTTGTTCTTAAACGAATCATCAAATGCCTAATTCTTTCATATACATCAGCACAGTCTCTAAAGAGATCCCTGAAGATTGGCACCTGCTGATTTTTGTGTGTGTAAAAACAAAGGTGTCTTAACTGGCTTAATGGAGCAGATGGATGGTTTTATGGTATCCTTTGCAATCATGAGCTACAGATGTTCATAGCTGTTGTTTTAGCATTTGGTCTGTGTGTTCTGGACTGTGAGCTGATCTGGAGAATGCCCTAGGATATGAAAATCTGAAAATAATGGCAAAGCTTATTACAGGCTAGAAAGACAGAAGAAAATATCCTACTGTTTCACTTCGTTTTGATCTGGGTTCCCCTTTATATTTTTTGAGAGAGAAGGAGAGGGAGAAAAGGATTTGGTTAGGGTAAAATATCAAGGTCAGTAAGTCATCAATGACAGGTTAGATCAATACATGCTAAATTTGGAGTTTTAGTGGCAGTGAGAAAGAATCAGCAGAAGGATTTCTGTTTTGTCTGTGTCTGCAAAAGGAAAGAAGTGTAGGAACCCATAGGTTAAACCTTGCTTGTAGGCATCTGCTGAGAGGGGTATTGAATTTTTGAATACTGGAGTATTTAATGGGAATATGAATAACATGACCAGTCTGTTCCTTGGATTTATGATGTATTCTAGGCTGTTAAAAAAGGAGGAGGAAACAGATATCAAGAGTGGAGGGAATGAGTGTTGCTTTCAAGATTTCACAATGAGTTATTTTTGACATCAGGCTGTAGAAAGTGAAATTTTCTGAAACGTAAAATTTTGAGCTTGGCTGAGAAAACGAACAAAAGGATATGGACACATATTTGAAACTGGGACATGAAATTATTGGTCAGAAGGGCAGGAATGTGTTTTCCCTCCTTTTGGCCCTTTATCACAGAAGAAAGCTCCCAGTAATATGCAGAGGTGGCTTGTCTACCATGCCTTCAAGAGCAGGATTTCAAAAGGCTGCTTGCTTGGGCTTAAAGTGCATTTTGCTTTGTACATTGAGTTCAAAGCAAGCCTGAAATTGCAAGTAGAACTCAAAACCATTGTGGTTTCACCTCATTTTTACACTGAGCCTATTGAGGTTTGAGTGATTTAATCCTAAAGCTGTAAATCTGGGTAGGTTCACACAGAACTTAGTAAAAGGTTATTTGAAAGAATTGCAAACTCGAAGTGATGTCAGAGAACTTTGGCTGAGCTTGTTACTTGAAAGTAATGGAGCATGAGGTCAGGGGACTTTTCCAGGATTTTCAAAGTTGCTGGGAAAATTTTTCAGAGCTCTGCTGTTATTAAGTCTGTGTCCAGCTGCATTGTAGGTGCTGTCTGGGGTCAAAACACTTGTGCTGAATTTATAGTAGGGAACATTCATGAGTCTCGTTATCTAAAATGCCCTTGATTTCAAAGAGGAGAATGAAAACAAGGCAAAAATGTTAAATGTAGAGCTGTGCTTATAAGGCTGTTTGCAAAGTGAAAAAAGGCAGACTGAGCAAGGGGAGTGGAGTGAGGATTTGCACACCAGGTAGAGTGGAAGTTTTCCAGGAGTCAGGATCCTTGGTTTCTGGCTGAGGCTGCAGTTGTCACTGCCTTGACACATTTCCTTGAGCTCTTTTTCTGCTATTACTGCCCATGTAGAGGCAGCTGCTTGTTTCCCACTTTAAATGCCCCGGGAAATGTTTTTAAATGGCTGCCTTGCAACGCTTGTATTCATCTTATATTGTGATTAAGTGAAACTTTGTCATGCTCCGTGGTAGCCATGACAATTGTGCATATTCCTCTAGCACAAATGAAGCTGTTGGACGATTAAATCCCTCCTGGGGTTCAACAACTTTCCCCTCCCTCCTAGTCCTTCTTAGTCTCCACATCAGCAGCAAGCCCTGAATTGTGCTGTTTGTTTTGGGAAACTGCTGTTCCAAGTCTGCTGCTGAGAAGTGCTGAGAGCATCAGCCCAAGGAAGTGTGGGCAGTGTCATTCCCTGCTTCCATGCCACAGAACTCTGTGTTGTCTCTATTAACTCTTGCTCATTTACAGTTATGGAGTATTTTCAAATTGAAATAGATGTTTCCTTACTGGTTAGGTGTATGGCTGTACTGGGACCATGTGGAGAATTGCTTACTTTGATCAGTGACTGAATTTTCCTTCCTCCTTTATTAAAAAATAAGCAGAAAATTACTTCAAAAAGAATTATTTTGTCCTAGAACTACTTTTTTTCTTCTTTTGAATAAGAGCAGTAGTGTTACATACAGGTTTAATATTTTGTGTCTTGGTGGAAGTAATTAATATAAATTACTTACAAATTTAATAAATATATTTGCCACTTACATTAATAACACTATTGTGGCTTTACGTAAGCTGTATAAAGCACCTTTAAATGGGTGCATCTGTTGAAAAAACAGATTAAATCTTGAGGAAATAGGTACAAAGTTCAATTGTCAGAATCACTTGGTCAAACCTGTCCCTGAATGTGGAAATGAAACTGAGGCACAATATGTACATTTCATGGGGATAATTTTTGTCTTTAATGAGTAAAATAGCTGTTCCAGAAAGAGACAGACATTTTGTATCTCTCTTTTAATCAAGCTCATGCGCTACACCCTTAGAAAGTTACCACCTACAGAAGCAGAACTACGGAAATGTCTGAGTGTCTTATTAAGTTCTTTCAGCCTTTAAAAACAAAAGCTTTTAAAAGATTAAGATCTTGCTCCCAGTTGTGCTGGTATCAATCTTGGATAACAATACTGATGTCAGTATAATTACAGCAGCTTGATACTTTTGTCAGTGATGTCAAAATCTGCCTTGATATCCAAGACTTTCCACCTCAAAAGCCAAATAGATGGTTTCAAAACTTCAGTTATAACTCTGCCAAATTTTAGTTTCTACAGAAAATCTTGCATTACTTTTTCAAATCTATGGGACCTAGCATTAGTACTGGCAAGAGCCTTTCCTTTACACTTAGAACCATATTGGTTATAATGTGAGATGAAGAGTCCTCTGATAGAATAGCATTACGGTCTGATTTAATAAGATAATTGCTATCTTTATTCATAAATATTGTGTTTTATTGCTTTCTGTTAGTGTGGCACATGTGGGATTCATAATTTATTTCAATTAAACCAGCCATCAGAGAAGGTAGTGAAATGTGATATTAGTAATGCTGCTTTTACTGTACCACCATAGATTTTCTGGAAATGGACAGGTCTCTATGGAACAAGAGTTCTTTCCCTGCCTTTGAAAAGCACCTG
Organism: Dicaeum eximium; assembly: GCA_013396995.1. Taxonomy (NCBI): domain Eukaryota; kingdom Metazoa; phylum Chordata; class Aves; order Passeriformes; family Dicaeidae; genus Dicaeum; species Dicaeum eximium. Next base: position 2,475,974 of record VWZP01010724.1, read on the forward strand.
GTATACCTGCTGATCAGGTCTAAATAGGAAAGGAAAATTAATCTTGATATCTTGAGATACTTTCAACCTGAGTACCAGGAATTTGAGCTAAAAGGGAGAAGAGAGGGATTAAGGAGGGAAAGAAAAATGAGAAATTGAAAGAGAGCGGGCAGGAGAGAAGAAACCTGAGTGGAGCTTCTGAGGTCAGAAAGAGAACAAAGGCTAAGAAAGAGAGTAGGTGTGAAGTGCTACAAAAGCAGTAGGAAAAGTACAAATGCATTTTCTATGCACAAAATACTTCTGGCCAGACAAAAGGAATGGAAGGCAATAATAAACAGAGGAGCATAAAAAGCTGGTTTTCCTCTGATTCCTACATCTGTGGGCTAACAGCAAATTTCCCCTAATTTACACTTCCCAAGAAATGTAAGACTCCCAAGCTTTCTGCAGCTTTACTCCACTCCCTGGCATTGCAGCCCATGGTCTCCGAGCCGTGCTCTCCCTTTCAGGAGATCCTGGGGCTCCTGCAGCTCAGGCTGAATAGGAAATTTAGGAAATGCATTTGCTGCTGCCTGCCAGGTCGCTTTTGGGGCCCTCTGGATTCTGCACCTGAATTCTGCCAGGACACAGACTGAAGTCCCTTCCTGACCTGGTTTGGTGGCAGTCACGGCCCCGAGGCTCCCGAGCAGCGACTGTGGGCAGCAAACTCCCTTAGCAGCTGCTTGGGAGAGCAGGGGAGAAAATTGGGGTGATTTTGAAAGGGGAATGTTGTTAGAAGTGTTGTTCCCAAGGTGTGTTTAGGGTGCTGCAGAAAAGCAGCTGCTCCAGTGCTCTCCTCTGTCTTCCCAAGGGCAAAGCCTCCTGGAGACTCCATCTGGCTGTTGGGGGAATATCTGATGAGACTCTTCCTTCTGGCTTTTCCTGGCCAGAAGGCAACTTCTTGGCAGCTTGGCAACTTCTTAGTCTTGGCATGTAGTGTTTTCAATGGCAGTTATAACGCTAATAGCAATTTGCATGGAAATTAACATTGGAAATCAGTGCTTCTGTCCTATGCTTACATCACTTTACAATTTTGGAAGTTCTCAGGTGCCCAGCCAGCTCTTCAGGGCTCCTGATGGACAGCACCTCAGAGCACTTGTAGAAACTAGTAAATTTTTGTGATGCTGTAACAAATTATACTGACCAAAATATGTTTTTCAGATTGAGTGTAATGCCCTCTTGGCATTATACAGCTTTCACACAGCCTCATTTAATGTCTACTATCTTTTATTATTTACAAAAGAGATTTTTTTTTTTTTTATCATGCTGGAAAAGACTGCTTTGTTACTCTCTGAAGTTCAGGGAGGTCAGGAGAGAATACTGGAAATTGAACTTTTCAACCTGGTGGCCCCTGCTGTCTTGGCAGGCAGCAGTCTGACAGGAACACAGGTTCAGCAGCAGAGACAAGTAATGAAAAATGTGGCTTTGCAACATTTCTCTGTCAATAACAAAGCTCATCTTTTTGTGTCAGCAAGACATTGCATGCAGCACACATTTCAAATTCAGTTAATCTCAAAATAATTCAAAAATCAAAGAGCTTATTCAACCAACAAGACATACCAGATTGACTCACTGTGTATTCATGGGGGGCATGGCAGAGAGAAAGAGAATTCAATATCAGAATCAGAAAAGCAGCCCTAGTTTTTGCTCAGTCTAAATTGTTTTTAGACTGCACGAGCACATTGTGAATGCTAAAAGAGTTACCAAAAGAATATTTTATGATTGCATTGTTTGCATTACTCATCTAGGAATAAAATTGACAAAGGTGGCAGTGGTACATGGGAGCAGCACATGCTCTTCCTGCCTCACTGCAAGATCTTGCATATTTTTAATGCTATTTCAGGACTGCCTCTGCTGTCACCACACACCTGATATTCAAATCTGGTGTCAAAGAGCATGTGCTCACACAGTGACAGGGTAGGGGAGTTTGTTGTGATATTAGTGTTTGCTTACTCTGGTTCAATGCTTCCTGTTTGGGGTGTTGCATGGAGACCAATTCAGACACTGCTAGAAATAGAATTGCTGGTGCCAAATTAATACCTTTTTATGGCAGGACACCTGCTAGACAGCACCTATAGTGGGTGAAGGCACACAAATGGCAGTTTCTAGTTAATGAGCAGAATGTATTTACCTGTGAATGTAAAGGTCAGGATGCAGGACTGCCCCTCAGACCAACAGCAGGGTCCCATGGGCTCCTGCACCACTCATCAGGGATTTAGGGGTGTCAGCACATGGTTTGGGGTCACTGGGATTAGGAGCAGGAGCTGTGGGAGTTGGCCCTGCAGAGTCTGTCCTTGCAGCTGAGTTCAGTCCAAGCTGAGCTGAGCTGCTGTGGGGGGTATAAACCCAACACTCCCCTCAAGTGTTAGCTCCAGCTAACACTTCTTCTGAACAAGAATAGATTATTTGGCAATAAATTGGTCACATCTCTTAGCTTTGAATTTATGTAATTCACATTTTATCCTTTATATGTATCTTACAAGTTTTCCAGGCAGTGAGCATTGAATTGCTGCAGACATGCAGCATAGTTCCACTGTTCTCCTGCATGAAGTGTGAAGGGCTTTTATTCTTGAAGCTTGTAGACAGCTGAATAAACTGCTTCTTTTCACCTGTTATCAAGGCTTTGTTTGTCTTTGCGGAGTATAATCCAATAGAAGTCAATTACAGACCCCTCTTTTAATTGTCAGTCAAAGAGTGAAGACAGGAACAGTCATGAAACACTCACTGTTTTTCAGTAGGGAAGGGAAAAGGCAGGATGTGTCATGAGATGACTTCTATTTCCATGGAGACTTTAACAGGGGGATGCTGGCAGCCTTGGGGTCACATGATAAGCATTTAAGCAGCTAACAGACAAGTAATGAAAAAACCCACAAACCCCAAATGATTTCTGGGTAACCTGGGAAGATGAATGTTTTTTTCTCTTACATATTTTATACAGTATTTCATTTCTCATTGGTGGGGCTGTTGTAGGACAGAGATTCTAACTTTCTGCTTGGGGCAGGAGCTCTTGGGTCATGCAACTGAATAAAGAGTATTTCACTAACTTCTAGCCTACTCAGTAAGGGAAGGGAAAAAAATTTGGGATTACCCCTGAACTGTACTTTTAAAGAGGAGTTGTGTTTTCAGAACAGGTGGTTTGGATGATATGTGGGGGAATCTACTGCTTTGTTCTGTTGTGGCAGTGACCAAACATCAGAGTTACAGGGAAAATATGATTGTCTCTCTTGGTCTCCAACAGCCAGACCTTTTCTCTATTCTGCATAGATCTGCAAACTGCTTCAGGAGTACAGCATTCTTTGAATGTCTCTGTATTATTTCCAGTACTTGTGAGGTCTTTAGTTGTTTGTTGAATTGAGAAACCCAGCTTTAGTGCATTTTGATAAGATTTATTCCATTTCCCCTTATAAAAAGACTTTTCCTTACCTTGCAGTACACAAAACTACCAAAATCTTTATCAGACTTGTGCATCAGACTTCCCAGACAGCTCTGTGGCAGATCTCCCAACTCACCTCCAGTCCGTGGAGTTGTTACAAACTGGGTCATGTCCACGAGGGAGAACATAGATAAGAGGAGATTACAAATGCATATTTGCTGTTGAACTCTTGCTTTAGCAGTTCCCTGTTGACATGATTGCTGCTATATGTTCATTATGTAAACATCAATTATTTATCTTCCTCTGGCAGCTCTCAGGTGATGGAAGGGGGTGGTGGAGGAGGGCTCAGGGTGCACCAGCAGCCCCAGCTTAGCCAGGGGACCAGAGTGAGGAGGGGATGCTCAGCTTTTACACACACCTTTCATGTTTTACCCATGTAGATGGGGTCACTCTCCTTGCTCCCAGGGCTTGTCCCACAGAGCTGGTTGCTCCTCTCGTGCCCCCTGAGCAGACTGCATGTGACAGGGAGAAGGTGAACCAAGCAAAAGCTGACGGCTCCACTTGCTCCATTTTCTGGTTTTCACTTTTTGAAGAGGGCTCGGCAAAGCAGGACTAGGCTGGTTTCCAGGCTTTTGCTCCCCCAGTGCCAAGAGCTGCAGGAAGCACGGCCAGGTCTCTGTCCCCTGCTGCCAGTGACACCAAAGCCAGTGAAGCTCTTGGTGCTGTGTATGGGCATTGGTTCTGGAGGGTTACAGTTGTGGCTATTGACAAACTGAATCAAATTAAAAACTGCTGCTGACTGTTCCAGCTCTTTGGTGAGTGAGGGGGACAAAGTTTCCAAAAATAATGTAGAGGAATAATCCCCCAAATTAGCATTAATGGGACAGAAAATAGGTCAAGATTCATTCGCTAGTGATCATCTTTGCAAAGTTACATCTTGCTTTTCTGCTTTAAGCTCAAAGTTTTAGACTTTTTCTCTTTGATACTGTCAACTACAAGTGAAATCAAACCTTTTAGCTCTCTCTAGCTGGAGCCACTTATGCTTAGTTTAAAAGACATAGGCAATTTACAGCAAATAATAATGGAAATGTACTATAAATGTTAGAGATTCTGAGCAGGCAACATGTTGTAAAACTTTATGCATTTTATACCTCTTACACAGGCACAGCTCTCTTCAGATGAAATGACAACGCCTAGTTAACATCTTCTTTGTCATGAATGCTTTTTTCACATCCCAGCACACTGTAGTTCATCCTATGCCCCATGAGAAATATGTACACTTTCACATCAGGAGATTTCTACAGGTTCTGTAAAACATATTACAAAAGGTTACTGATTACCTACTGGTTACTGAAGAGCTCTTTGGTGTGTCAGCCTTGAGCGTTTATCCAAGTGTTTTAAGTTGTGCCACCCAGAAAGGCTGAAACTTCTAACTGCATTAATAAAACTACACTAAAACAATATGGATTTTAACTTATTTTTGTTTGGAGACGATGGCTATTGCTTTTTCTGAAACATTCAGTCAAATATATCAATATTGACAATTTCATGTCGTTGTGCCAAATTCCTGACTAGCACAAGGACCGAAGAAAGTCTGTGGAAAGCCAGTCTCTCATGCCTGCAACATGTACACAGCATGCTTTCTCTTGGAAGAAGGTTCAGATTTGTTGCTCTAGCTTCTGCTAGAAGTTTAAAGTTTGTAACAAAATCCATCATCCAGTCCTTGCTGCTGAGTGTGATGGAAATCCCTTCCCTCTGCTAATGACGTGTGAAATTTGGAGTGCACAGGTCCATGTGATGCTCTTCCTTGGCTGCATGGAAAGAGCAGGCTGGAAGGATCCACTAATGGAGCTCTTCAAGCACACTGTCCTCTGAGATAGTGGTTGGAATGTTAGGTATTGGAGCAGAGGTATTGGAGCTGAGTTACCTGCAGATCTGAAGGATATGCGTTTATTATGTTGCTTATTGTGTTTTGATATTTGTTTCTCATGTTTTCAGGTAAAATCTCTGGCATTACCTGTGCCAGGCAGGCCCAGGTGAGTGCCCTGCACAGCTGTGGCTCTGGTGTCCCAGCTGTGGTTCTGGTCCCAGCTGTGCTGAGCTACACTTGGCCTTTGTGAACCCAGGCACGGGCTGAGCAGAAGCTCAGTGTAGGGCTGAGCGTCTGGAAAAAACGATAAAGGAGAATATCCAAAGAAACCTCATTTCCCCAATTCCCTCTGCTCATTCCCCAGCAGACATCAGGACCTGACTGTTGCAGAATAAAGGTGTTTTCTAAGAAGAAAGCTTTCTAGAGTGGCTGGGCTATTTAAGTAACAGAACTAATTTCTATCCTATTCACATATCTAAATGTGTTTACCCTCTTCCTTGAAGGGCTTTGTTTTTGTTTATGAAGACAAACAATTACATGACTGTCTCAGAATCATTTTGCATTCAAATGTACATAAATTCCCCTGGCAGGTAATTTACTAATTGAAACAAAGGTTGTAATTGATAATTTATTTGATAAAACCCACTTTTTCACCAATTAACTATAAATAAATCCTTTGTTTTTCAAAATTATTCACTCGATGAGTAAGATGAATAATTCTCCACATGTTCTTTGGTCATAAGCAGTTATAAGCAAATTCCATTGAAAATTAGAAGATTTATTTATTTTGATTTAATGGACAAATCCCATAATATTTTGTTGCTGGTCTCAGACTTGATGTAGATATGGGGTTACACTTCCATATGTCATTGTTTGTTTAGATTTTACTGGAATTTTCAAGGATATTGAAGAGAAGGAAAAAACATTCATGTGAGTCTGCTGAATCTTTGAGCAGCTAAGCAGTTAAGCATAAAATGTCTCCAATAAGACAGACAGCAAAATGATAAAATACCTTTCTAGTAGCAAGTGAAGATAGGAAATATTATGTGAAAGGGGCAGGAAGAGTTTCAAAGGGCACTTGATAATAAAGGGTCTGCAAGTGTTACTGGTAAGTGATTTATTGATTTGCTCAGTGTAGCATGTGAGACTGTACTGATTTATACAAAGCATATACAAGAACCGTGTCATTACAAACTGCAAAGCAATCTTTAAAATTAGTTACTGTCCAATAGGTTTTGGAAAGATATACCTGTCCTGCTGCCACCCAGTCCAGAGCACAATGATTAGTTGAAGATGGAAGTTGATGTGAGTAGATCAAAGCTCAGTATATTAGGTCAAGAGATTTTAACATAGATTTATGAACCAAGATTCTGGTTCCTTTTGTGTTCTCTTAGGAAAGAAAAATTAAAGTACTCTGAAGATTCTTCTTTTCAATATCTGCAACTTTCTTGCACTTTTCTAATGGCATTTCCCTTTCTCTCTTTCTTTGCTTTTTCTAGGTTATCCAAACTCCTCTTTTCTTTTTGCCTCTACTCTTGGAATGTCAGGACACTGGAAGTCTGTATCTTAATGGTGTCTTTACCAGTCCTCAGGCAAGTGTATTAGTCTTCATTTCAAGATGCAAGACCTGCTTTTTGGTTCTTGATGTTTTATTTTCAGTCTGAATTGATAATCCAGATTAGCATTACTATAGCTTTATCTGGTTTTTAAGTCAAGCTTTTTATTTGTACTGTGTGCATATAAGAAGTTACCTGAGCATCTGTAACTTGCCAAGGATGGGAAATTGAGACCTCTGCAGAATTGATTCTGCAAGACATAAAGACCTTCAACTTTAGAAGAAAGTCTGTTGCCCTGAAAATTATTTCTTGGACAAAGAAGTGCCTTTTGGCAGATTTCTGATCTTTAGAAGCAAAACTCTACTGACACAAAATGAAAGCTCGTGGCATAGCTGTTTCTTAAAAGAAGACCTGCAGTGTTTCGTATTTCTCCAATATAAAAGCTTTTACCTGTCAATACTTGCTGATCTGAAAATCCTTTGAGCCCTCAACAGTCACCAGGGGCTGGGCTGCCCTGGACAGCACCTGGAACCCCCAGGTGTTGGGGAAGATTAAATAGGAAAGCCTTATAATTGCGACTGTTTAGACGTTGGGAATGTGAAGCATGTGGGTCAGGTGGAATTGAAGGCAAGTTTAGATGTCTCAGATGCCAAGCCTCGGTTACTGAATAACTAGAAAGCCATAGAATGCCAGCAGGAGGTAATCTCCTCTTGATTAAACAATGCTGTCCTCATCAAGAGCCCGAGGGTCAGAGCAGACCCTACCTGCTTGGTGGGAGGGGTCCAAAGAGTAGTTTTTAGGGTTTAAAATGTAACACAGTATGGTAATGTAGTGATTCTTATAGGCTCTATGTAAATGCTATAGGATTTGTATCTTGTACTAGATTGGCTAGTGTAAATTAGAATATTCAGTATAGAAGAAGATTTAATGCTTTGTAATGGGAACTTTGCTCTCTTACTTCTCTTATTCACTTAGCTCTTACCTCTCTTAGCTGGTAACACAGAATGTTAATGTAGTGATTCTTATAGGCTCTATGTAAATGCTATAGGATTTGTATCTTGTACTAGATTGGCTAGTGTAAATTAGAATATTCAGTATAGAAGAAGATTTAATGCTTTGTAATGGGAACTTTGCTCTCTTACTTCTCTTATTCACTTAGCTCTTACCTCTCTTAGCTCTTACCTCTCTTATTCTCTTACTCTCGTGCTTTAGTCTTTCTTCTCGGTCCTGCTCTGAGCTGTGTCTGGCAGCTTTTAGCAGGGCCCTTTTACCCACACCCCAAGCAATAAACTGCTTGCTCCTGAGGCTAGCTTAGGACTTATAGAGACCTCTCGTCTCGGTTTGTCCCATCGCCGTCCGTCCACAGACCCCCAGACCCACCCCAGGTGTGCACTGTGCTCCGAGGAGCAGCACAGCTGGAGTGCAGCTCCACATGAAGCTGTTCCATGAGCAGCAGCACAGCCAAGGGCAGGGAAAAGGCAGCAGTTCTGTTTATTGTTATTTCACAGTGCCCAGAAGTCCAGCCCTGGGCTCTGCAGGAAGGCAGCGCGCTCTGCACGAACGCTGAACGCACGGAGGAGACAGAAGCTAAAGGCACGGGGACACAAAGCAGGGTGGTGGCAGTAGATGGATGCTAGGTCCTGGTGTTCAGCTCTCCAAGGCTGGCCACTCCCTGGCTATATCAGAAAGGAAATCTCTGTGCAGAGAGTTGATGGACTGTAAGTAACTTTGGAGATGTTCAAAGCATGTGGCTCCCCACAACAAAGGACACAGTGGCAGAGAGGATGAAGCTGCTTTGTATTTCTGTAGGGAGTGGATGCTGAAGGTGGAAGTCACTGCCTGAGGACAAGTGGCAGCCTGTTTCTCAGGGCAGAATGAGAGATGACAAGGCTGAGACAGGCAAGGGAAAGCTTAGAAAATGAAGATGCTTTTTGTTTGATGGAACATAAAAGGAGGACAAAATGATGCCAAAGATGACAGAGAGGACAGCTGATGTGGTCAAAATGACAGAGTAGTAAAATCATTTCAAAAATATTGCAAATGGATGTGAGCAGGGATGGAATTGCATTTGTCAAACCCCAGCAAAAATACTCCATGTTGTTTTAATAAAGAGAAAAGGTGTTTGGAGCCCAGAGAGGGCTTTTCCAGTGTGATCTGATAAGAAAAGCCATATCTGAATTTGTTATGTAGAGAGCACCTGCAGGATTTACACATAAGCTGGATTTGGGCACAGACAAAAGGATGGGAGATGCAGGTTATCCCAGATTATGGATTGCAACAAGTGGCACTGTACTGTTGGCAGTGACTCAGGAAAGAGGAAAAAAGATTTGAGTAGTGTTCCTACGTTAAGCTAAAACTAATGAGTAGATATCTCTGAAAAGATTTTAATTCAGACAGGATATGTTGGAGCAGAGGGATACTTTTTTGTGTTGCTAGGATAAAAATATAAATTGAATTTATGTTTTTAAATCAGGCCTGGGCAGAAAGTTGACAGTTCCTCTCTCATAGGAGGAGGGGAAGGCATTTGGGTTTCACTGGTGGAAAAATTGAGCTGGAAAACATGCCACAGTCCAGATCATCTGGGGCAGGTCACCAGGTTTGAGGTGGTTTCATGTGGCTCTCATGATTTAGAGAATTATGACTGTGGAGCAGCCGTGGATTCCTTTGTGCTTTTACAGTTGCAAAAGGTAGTTAGCTGGTCTGTTGCTGCCTTAGTGTGAATATAGATGCTGGCTGTAGAAGCAATTTGAAGTCCTGTTTTATCCTTGGGGAGAGGAGGTGGTTCACGTGGCAGTATATTTTTCTCACTGTATCAAGTTTTCATCTGGCTGTTGAATATAATTTCCGAGCCTAGTGTGTATGTTATTTCCTCTTTGGCTTTGTATATATAATTTTAATTTGTGTCATAGACTCAGACTGTTATCCGTTCTTTTACAGCATATTAATGAGAAACAGGAGGGTGGAGGAAAACAGAATATTTTTGGTCTGGTGCCTTCAGTATTCTGTGTGCACTTCATTAGCTGGAGCTGTAAACAAAGTGGGGTCTTTTTTTTTTTGGTTTTGTTTTTAATACGGTGTGAATTCTGAAAAGTGCATACTATGTGCTCACTAGGTAAAATGCATGCTGTTCCTCTGTGGTGCTGGCTTCTGAGCTGAAAAATTCTTATTGCCTCCACTGGAAGCACTCTCCTAGGCTGTGTGAGAGGGACCCAAGCCCACAGTGGTGCAGGAGCTGATCCCAGCTGTGGCACTCAGCAGGGAGTGCAAGCTGGATTTGCAGAGCAGGTGCCAGGATGGGTTGCAGCAGGCACAGTCCTGGTGCACTGAGGGAAGTTGCTGCTGTGCAGGGCGTGACCTGCAGCAGCCCAGCTGTGGCTGCTTATGGTAACACGGGGGAGATGAGCACGAGGCTGAAAGGATGTTAATGAATTTGTTGTGACAGAAGTTCATATTTTTATCACAGCTGACCCCAGTATGACAATTTCTGGCTTGATGGACAGCCTTAATGCCACTGAGCCTGGGCTTTTTGAACATTCAGAACCCCAGGTGTTAGAGAAACAAATTCTGGTCATTGATGCCTGCAGCACTCTGGCCCTACTTTATCCTTTGCTTTCCTTTTTGGTAGGACTGCTATTAGGCTACCTAAGGCTGGAGCACCACTGATCTTGAACTATCATTTAATTATCATTTTGGTTGCCTCACAAACCACATATTCCTTGTTCTCTGGGATACTGGAAAGATAAGACCAGTGCTGCTGCAGAAGGATGTGGGACTGTTAATTCATTTCTCTGTTATGTTCCTGCTGGGCCACTGGAATGTGGGGCTTTTAACTTTTCATGTTAGAACCCACCTGCAATCCTGCTCCTGGCACCCAAACTGCTACACATTATTGCTCTGCTTGGAAGCTGTTCATGTTGCCTTACAGCATGTTGGGATAATTCTAAGATGCCACTAGGTACGCTGAAGTTCCTGGGCTGGCTTATGGCACAGTGAAAGCATTTGCACGTGTTAAAAAAATGTATTTGCATCAAAGCTGCAGTTCAGACTGGGAGCTGGCTTCTGAAATGAGTCTCCCAACAATACCCAGTTTCTTTAGGTTCACAGAGAGCCTTGGAGAGCAAAGCAGCTACATTATTCTGTGACACCAGTGTGCTGGGAGATGTTCTGCATGTACCCTCTGTGCTGGGTCAGAGCAGAGTCCAAGCTGCTCCCCCCTCACCCCCAAATGCACACAGCAGGATCTTGCCCATCAAAACCAGCTGTTTACTTGAGCAATCCCCTCTGCTGTGCTGCATTACTTGTTACTTTGCACTATGTGTGTATTAGACAGGATTCTGTGACACTTGTGTGTTTTGGTGGCATTCATTGCCAAAAGAATTACTCTTGTTGGTTGTTTTTTGGGTTGTTTTTTCCCTCCCAGTGAATGCAGATTTCATAGCATTTTATCTTAGCTATGTGTTCTTTAGTGACAAATTGCCTTTATTAGTTTTGTACTGTATTACTGGCAGCTGTTTGTCCCAACTCACACAATCAGCTGCACATAATTTGGCTGAGGTTTGTTAACAGTTTTCTGGTTTATGCTTAGACCCTGTGCTAGATTTCTGGCAGAAAAGGTATCACCTTTGAAAGCATCAGAAAGTGAAAGCAGATAATGAGCAAAGACTGCCTGCCATGGTAAATCCTGCTGGGTGCTGCAGTTCTGGTCCATATCCCTGTAGTGCTGGAGCATCTGACACCTCTGAGGGAGAAAGGGGAATAACCAATTTTAGGGCACGGGGAGCAAGGAACAGTGTGAATGTATGACTTGCTCAGGCAAGAGGTAGTCTGTATCAACATTGGGAATTAAGTCTGAGCCTAAGATCAGCTCAGACTAAATGTCTGAATCACTAGATTGTAGTTTCATTTTTAATGGTTTCTCAGTGGGAATGAATGACAAAAAAAAAAGGGGGATGAAAACAAATAGAAATCCGTGTTTGTGCCCTTATGTCACTCTGTTTCAAGTATCTGCTGTTGTCTGTGTTATCTTTCTTTGCCTTAGCAATTTGCATAATGTTTTATTATGCAATTTTAAGGGCCTTTACCCTGCATTAGGCAGAATTAATATCCCGTGGCACCCAAACTGTCTGCTTGCTGTACCTCCTTATGAGACACTTTTCTCTAGGGAGAAAGTTGTGTGTTGCACTAAACATTTATTGAAGCACATTCACTGCTGTTTCTTAAATATGAGTGGTAACAAACAGCATTACCTTAATGTATGGCAAAACAGCTGCAGCAGCATTTTGGGAAGAAGCCATCCATGCTGGAACTTCATTGTGTCTGGGCACAATAGGTGTAAAACTGACCACCTTCAATTTTCTTGGCACTTTCTTTGAAGTTTTATCATTCATGGACTGAGATATCTCTCAAGTAACCAGTCAGTGCATTTGCTCTTGTTGTGCATAATATTCAGATTAATGATAATAGAAAGAGTTCCTTACACAATATTGCAGAGAAATAATTGTTTTTACCTTCAGCTGCTGGTGTCAAGACCTATCTATTTGGCATTAATATTTGCATACTGATCAGTTAAAATGCTAAAATTAGCAGAAATTGCTATGCTCCCAGTTATCTGCTCCCTGTGAAAAAGACAAATACAGTCTTACAATGTATTATTGGAATCACCAAGCATGAAACATTGCTATGAAGGAAAAGTCCACTCATCAGCATTTTCCCTGACCAGCTCCTCTTTGCAGATAGGCTAATGCTTTCAGAGTTCTTATTAAGCTTATTTATGTACTTCCATTTTCTCTGCCTGAATTAGAAAACAGATAAAAAAATCCTAATTTAAAGTATAATTTATGATAAATTTTTGGCACTGCAAAGGTTGATCATGGAAAAAATTTAAATATTGGAACTTCATTTCATACTTATGATGTCTGCTGTGACAATGGAGTTGAACTGCAGGACTTCTTGTCCTTCTGAAAATACTAATTGGATTTTCAATAGGATATTCCTGAGTAAAAGATGGTGCTACACAGTGAGACTTTTTTTTCTTTAAGTAGTTCTGTTTAATGAAATGTATAAAAATCTTATATTGTTCTGTCAAAACAGAAGTAATGTGCTTACTCTGTTTCCTGCTGTGATCAACCAATCTGGTAATTTAAATCTAAATGTGCCATAATCTTGAACACTGGGAGGATTAGAAAAAATGATAAAGAAAACACCCACGTTTCTATTTAATAGATGGCCTTTTGAGCTCATTTCCAATTTAGTGCTGTCCTTCCTTGCTGAAAACAAAAACAAATTTCCTGAAAATAATATCAAAACAGCAAAAGTGCATCAATTAAGCCACAAGATTCAACAGGGCATCTTTTAATGGGCCATTAAGCCTGGGGTGTATTGTGAAATACCAAAGTAAAGGGCAGATTACTTAAAGTGCCCACAGAATATATTAATGATTCATTAAAACATGCCATGTAAACAAATGGTCATATCATAACTAAGTGGCCTGATTATGCAATCATTTTTAGTGGTGTATTAAAGGAGGAGACCTGCAAAGAGCAAGTTACAGTTTGATCCAGCCTGTTAAAACAAAGACTAAAGTTATTTTTAAAACTCGAAATACATAATGCCTACAGTTTTCCAAGTGATATCCCACCATGATTGAAGGAAGCAAATGTGTTAAGCAAATAATTTTCCAAAGCAGTAATTTGATTAAGTGCCTGGCAATGTTGCTGTAGTTAAATTTAGATTTCTCATTGTCAATCCTGAGGCTGGAGTCACCAGTGATCCTGAATTTGATTACCATTTTAGTTGTCTCATAAAACCTGTGTTTGTTGTTCTCTGGGATACTGGAAATGTAAGAAGAACAGTGCTGTTGCCACACTCATAATTCATCTCTGTTATATAATGCTACAGAAAGCATTAAGTGAACCCTCCATAAATGGAGGAGATGTCTGGAAAAAGAGAATTGCAAAGAAGGTGTTTCTTCTTTTTCAGTTCACATCACGTGCAAGAGCAGCAGTCTGTGAGAAGCAAGTAATCCCTGTTTTGTAGAGGAGCCTTGCTTTGTTTTCAAGGGATGGGTTTAATTTGTCTTTTACAGACATTATTCAAATGGTATAAAAACAGGCTCTGAGATGGGAAGGAGAATTTCTGCCCCTGGTTGGTGAATTACCTCAGATGCAAATGTCTAAGACTAAACCTAAACTCCACTACGTGTAACTGAGTGAATGGTAATTCTAATTAGTAGTTCTTTTGAAAGGACTTGTAATAAACTCTTTCTATTTTATTTGGCTACATCAATTCACAGCAAATGGATTGCAATGAAATTTAATGTTGCAGCAGTTTCCTCCATAACACCATCCCTTACATGCTTGGAATCAACAGCATATAATGGCTGTGATACCCATGTCTCCCAAAAAATAATTTTCACTCTGTAGCTGGTCCATCATTTATACAAACCAAGACAGTAAAAGAAGATAAGATAGAAAAACCACATTGAAAAGAATGTGAGCTGCATGTATTGTTGAAGGGGTCCCTGCCCATGGCAAGGGCTTGTCACAAGGTGGTTTCTCAGGTTCCTTCCAACACAAACCATTCTATGAGTTTGTGATGGGTTTAGATAAAGCTATTTAACGTGTGGTGCTTTCTGAGCTTGAACCAGCTCCTCTAGAGATCAAAGAGGTTTGTGAAACTGTCCTTTGTAAGAACAAATTGTAATTGAGGGTGCTGGTGCCTCAGCTTCAGAAATACACACTGGTGGTAAATATTGGTGCTGGGAAGTGAGATGGCCTCTGCTCCTCTCTGAAATGTAAGAACCCAAAGAAAAGGAGATGTGAATATTCATTTGCAGTTTCTTTTTGCAGAACTAGAAATTGGCCAGTACATTTTTATTAAAATATAACTCCTTTCTCAGTTGGTATTTGCTTTTGTACAGGTGGTTTTCCTCCATATTAGTCTTTCTATTAGGGATGAGAAGTAATTGCTGAGAAATTAATTCTGGTTTTTTTTTCTATACTGTTCTTCCATTCCCTTCTGACCCTTCTGAACTTTTCCCCTGAAAACCTGCATTTACAGCCTTTCTCCTAAGTACTTTGCACCTCCAGAGTTCTCTACTAGTCCTTTTTTTTTGTCCTGCATTTCTGCAGCTCCTTCCCTTTTAGAGAACCGTGTGTTTGTTATGCTTTCTGCCTTCCCCCTCTCACTGAATTCAGTAGCAAAACTGGCAGTAATTCCTCTTAGAGCCATGCTGACCCTGCCCTGCTCCCTGGGACACAGCTCTCTCTCTCCACTTTTAAGGGCTGTGAGTTACTTGCAGACTTCCCTGCTCTGAGCAGCCTCTTCTTTGACCTTGTACGAGGTGTTAAAGGTTGTGTATAGTATATAAAATAAAATCTCACCTGCAAAGTAAGCCAAGTCATTATTATCTA
This sequence comes from Dicaeum eximium, assembly GCA_013396995.1. Taxonomy (NCBI): domain Eukaryota; kingdom Metazoa; phylum Chordata; class Aves; order Passeriformes; family Dicaeidae; genus Dicaeum; species Dicaeum eximium. The sequence goes on from VWZP01010724.1 coordinate 2,491,199, forward strand.
ACCTCGGTGCTCTGCAGGGTCAGCAAGAGGCAGCTGTTACTGCCAGTGTGAGGATGATACTGGAGTGCTCTGTTACCTCTGGAAACCAGTGGAAAATAACCCCTTGAAGGCAGCAGCAGTGTTTCCCTTTTAGCACAGAGCAATATTGATATACTGGAGAGAAGTGCAGCACCATGATGACAGTGTTAGCCAGCTTTTACAGACAGCTTGTTTTGGCGTGCTCACCAAGTGCTGGGAGGCTGCAGAATTGCTGGGAGGGGTTTCTGGCATGGAAAAGTCTCTGTTGAGTAACTGAGGGCTCTTCAATGACATTGACTCCCATAAGGCTCTTTGCAAATCTAAGTGATTGAAGTTTTGTGACCATTTTGCTTCTTGGACTTACTTGTCTTTTAGAAAGCTGTTTCCTCACTTCATCAGAAAATACTTGCAAAATAAGGTTTCCTTCAGGAGAAACTCAGAAAAGTGGAAGTCAGAGAGTAGCTCTAGGATCAATCCAGTTTTGTGGTTTTGGTAAGGTGGTGATAACTTTCAGATCCAAGTGTCTTCAGAGTTTTCTTATGAGTCTGAACTGGAAATGTCACCCAGCCTCTGTCTCTAATTCAGCATCTGCCTGCATTTCTCTTTTCTGAAACTGGTAAAATCCTGCTTCAACCAGGTAATGGGCCAAAATAGACCAGTTGTGCCTTTCCCTTAACTTCCTTAAGAAGAATTAACCCATTCCTGTTCTTGTTCATCATTCTCTTTCCTCATCATCCTCCTCTCCCTGAGTCCAGGGCTGGATGTAGTTCACTCCTACCACTGCTCCTGCCCCTGTATTTCACCAGCCATGTGAAATGACCCAGCTGAGCCTCTCAGGCATATGGTCACTACAGCAGACCTTGATAAATCCCATTTTATATCTCCCACCACCACAAATGAATCCAACCCAATTTCTGCTTCTAGCATTCATAAAAATTCTTCAAAAATGCTTTTTAGACAAGCCTTTCAGCTCAAACTGAACTCAACATTTGGGATTTTTTTAAGGTTGATGATAGTAGATATGTAAAAGACATTGGTGGGTACCATTTTGTCGTCTCAAATATGAAGCTTTTTTACCTCCATCATTAGAAGTCTTAGGAAACTGGAAGTTTTAAGTTTGATTTTTTTTTTCCGCTCCTCTAGTTTCCTAAGCCAGATAAGCCAGAGAGGCTTTTTGAATCTCAGGCAGCTGCTGGTGTTAAAAGTACTTCTTTATTGCATATTTTTGAGAGGTTATAATGGCCCAGTGATTTCCTAGATTTGCAGGCCAGAAGACTTTACTGTGATCATCTTGTCTGGCCTCCTTCAGGGATGTGGGAATCACAGGGTGAATCCCATTAAATGGATTAAATAGTAAGTGTAAAATTAAAAAGATAATAAAATTTAATAGTTCTTCTTGATGCTGGTCCAGGACTTAAGGTAGTGAGGTAGTGCAGTGCAAATATACCAGATTTCCCTGCTTCTGTGTGCTGCGGAAAATAAACTTTCACTTTAGCAAGTGTTGCCTTTTTCCCTTCCCTAAGAGGAGGGAAAAATCTCCTACTTTAATAAGGAAATGTAATCTTGTTGGATGTTAGGCTATCGCTGTGCCTGTGACAACTCTGGGATATCACCCCTGTCGTGCCTCTAGCCTGAAGCCTCGTGTGTCTGTGACACATCACTCAGCAAAGATGATGGAGAGGATGTGTCTGACATGCTCAGGATCCAGGGGTAGATCTGGTACCTAGGCATTATCTGCCAGCTTGTGTAGAGCTTAACACCCCAAGAATCCCCCACTGGAAACTTGGGCATGGTGTGTGTTACCAAAAATGAGAGCAGACCTGGAGGCACCTGGTCACACGCCACAGGACAGGTTCTTGAGCTTTTGACCCTTCTCAGATTCTGCTTAGTCTGGAGAAGATCAGGTATGGCTGCTTTCCCCCTTATCTTTGTTTTCTAGCAGTGCAGTGGGTTTTGCCCAGCAGCTGCTGGGCAGATGTTGGGGTGGTGGTTTTAAAGAAAATAGCACCAATCCCACATGGCAATAGTCACACTAACGAGGTAAAAGTAACTCCCAGACTGACACAGTCTGGGTTCCAGTAAAGCTGAAGTCAATTCCAAGGCAACTTAGAGTGTAGTATTTGCTTTTCCTGCCATTGATTATGCATTTCCTCCTGACTAAACATGGGTGATTTATAGTCAATAGTGTGAGGGTGTGCGTGATGCTCCACTCTAATTCAGCAAGGAGTTTCTTCAGGAAAGACTCGACAGTACTGGGGTTTGTGCATTCCTCTGAAATGAACTTGGAGAAATATGACTCCTGGTGTTCTATGAATTCAGTCTAGAAACACTTTTCCAACTTTTCCAGTAGCACAGTCATTGGAGGCCACAATCAGAAATGTAAATTTTCCATGTTTCTGTGCCCATTCTGTGCCCATGTGAAATTTTCCCCAGCACTGCAGGCACAGGTAACCCTGCCCACTGCTGGTAGTGGAGAAGGTGAGAGCTCTTGTCAAATCCTCCTTGTCACTCAAAAAGATTGTTAGTCTTGTTCAGATTCTCTGCAAGGGAGAAAAAAATTCTTTAGAGCACAGGAAGTTTCCCTGGTGTGTAAAAGTCATGCTGTATCATTCATTACTCAAATGAAAGCCAGTTTGTGCTTGAAGGAGTGGTGAAACTAAAGCAAAATACATATAAATTTATTTAATTCCCGTACCTATTCTAATGAAGACCAGAAATATCTTGCTAAGAAACAAACTTTGGGTATTTCTAGTCTGGAAACCTTGATGTCTGTAGTGTAGGGGGGGAAACAAAAAAGGAACAGTGACTATGCTTGGTCAGCACAGTGTCTTGGCCGGTGGGTAAAGGAGAGTTTGGTTTTGCTCTGGCTGCTGGAATTGGTGACCTGGTCTAGCAAATATTTGTGCTGCACTGGTTTACTTCCAGTGGCCACATCTCAAGTTTTTTTGGACTTCATGAGTTGCTTGTTGTTGTCTGATGTAAAAAATTTCCTTCAACATCACAAATATTGTGGAAATGTCTACCCAGAGATGCAAAATGTGCTGGAATTGAGAGAGGTGCTCACTTGAATAAATGTTTTGGATAATGCAAAGGGGGTTATGAATTAACAGGCTGGAAGAGTAAACAAGATTAGTGCTAAGTGCTTTCAGGGACTGTGTAAAAAAATAGTCAAAGGCTAATTGCAAAGTTGTGGGTGAGGCAAGCCCATAAATTAGAAGGGATGAGAATGGAAAATGGAGAGATCAGGAGTAAGATGGCCAGGTAAAACAAGCAGTGAAGGAAATGAGGGGGGGAAAAAGGATTGTGGGCATTTCTTTAGGTAGAAATATCACAAAAATAAAGAGCAGTGTTTAAATTGTGGGTACAGTGAAAAGCATCCCAGAAAGAATATAAAAGTATATAAAATGGCATATAGAATAAAAGACTTAAAAGATTAGATGGAGTTGGCAAGAAAGATGAAAGGTGAGAAATTGAAAACACCATCTGAAGTAGAAAATTGATATATATTGTAATATTTAAGGAAGAATAGGGGAGAAAGTCAAAATGGAAGATACTTGCAAATGAGTGAAAAAGCAAGAGAAAATAGGGGGGAAATTTCTGTATTCTCCCATAGAAATGAAAGAAAATGATCATGTGTTTTACAGGAGTTTAAGAGTCCAGCAAGCAGGAAGGATAGTACATTCCATTTCATAGTCCTTGAACAGTTTGAAAAGCTTTGTGAAAGTCATTGCTTCTAAGATGCAAACTGCAAGACAAAAGATGTTGCTCATAACCAAGCAGAACATAATTTCTTATGCATCTGTTTTCCAACTTTGAGCATAAATCACTACTACTGTCATTTTTGTAGCCTCCATTGTACTAGAAAAGTGTAAGTCTCAAGATAGCAGCTGCAAAACAATAGGGACTCTGCATTTAAACACATATATTGCATTGTACATTGCATTTTATCTTGTAGCTAACTACCTTTCTGATAATAATTAGTTCAGCAACACTGAGTCTTCTGGAGAAAGGAGATGAAAGTAAAGGAACAAGAAGACTCAAGATACTGAAGCTCTTGGCTTGGGTGCAGACACTTCTATGGAAAGCTTTGATTTTAGCATGCCCTGTAAGGTTTATAGGATTCAGTCTTTGTGATTTCAAAACCAAAGTGGTTCTTCCAAATGAAAGGCCATGGCCACTGACAGTTTCTCAATATATTTGGGATATCCCAGATCTGAAGAACATCAAAATTTGAGTCAATCATTCGCATGTAATTAGAAGAACTTCAGCCCCAATCTCTTCTGAAGAAACCAACTCACTCAGTGTCTTGTTACTGAGCTGAACGAGGATTGGTGAATGAATGAAATATGTCCTGAAAACTAGAGTGGGAAAAATTAGCTGTTATGAACCTGCAGTAGCTAAAACAGATGTGTCCAAGGCTCTTGGGAAACTTCATTCTCTCTCCTGGTGCCTTTGGGTCGTTGTGTAACACTTTGTCTCCAAGTGTTACATGTGACCTTGTCCTTATGAGAGAATTAGGATTATTTTCTGGATTGTTTCTTCTGAGGTAGTATGGAATAGCCCTTTGGAGGTAACTCAGAAATTAATGGTTCAGAAGTAGCAGAATTGGGATTCTCCTCTCCAAGTAATCCGATGTCTTATTCACCCTTTTGTTTTTTGCACTTGTCTTCTGCCATTCTCCCCTGTGCTCTGGAGCATTCAGCCCAAGTCTGAACAAATGTGAAGAGTGATGCATGGACTGTAAATACAGTTTTCTCTGCTGACTTTGGGCCGTGGGTAGTAAATGCATTATCTGGAGCAGCAAGTTTTATAGAGAAACTTATGCAAGCACACAGAAACTGTTGTTGACTGTGCAAGTATCAAAGCCTATTGATTAGCTGCTACATGGGCTGTAATAAAAGTATCATTATTAATTATGATAGAACAGTATGTGTGTGTACAGGTAGCAAGCCACCTCTTTTATTTTTTTCTCAATTTATTGCTGAGACACAGTAGCTTGTAAGTCACCTTTGCATTTTGAGAGAGAGAAAAAAAAGAACCTAACATTCCTGTGTTATTTCAGACTGGGAGGGATGCCTTATTGTCTTCCCAGTTCCTACTGCAAAAAATTGGTATTTGTGAGCTGTTCCACACAGAAATAAATGGTTTTATAACCTCTGTAATATAGGAGAGCAGTAATCTGTTTTTCAATATTAGGTCAAGTTGCGCTCATCTAATCTTGTGTGTTCCTTTCTTGCAGTTTCTATGCTAGAAATTGTAAAAGGAAGCACTCTTATAAAAGATATATTTATTGAGGAAGATTTTTGATTGATGATTGATTGTTGCTATTGACAGCACTAGGGGTATGAAACATGTTCTTTAGAGCCATTGCTTAGAGCTACCCTTTTCTTTATGGCTACTGGTATAAAATGCAAAATATATACCAAAATGCTCTATTTTATACTATATGAAAAGGGTAATGTGTCTTTAATCTTGACCTTGTAGCAGTTATTCTCTCTGTGGTGAGCTATATACAGTTTCTGTTATAATAAACCTTTGAGCTTCAGCTGCTTTTTCTCTATATTGCTTAATTCAACCAAACTCTGTATTGTGAATAAAACAACTAGCAGTAAAATTAAAATATTGGGAGGGTAAAAGGATTATTTCAAAGTGGATAAACTCTAGTACTCCTGTATAAGGTATGTATAAGCTTTTTTTGTTCGTGTATCACATATACAAATTAATTAATACAAACATATACAAAATGTATCACATATACAAATACAAATTAATTCTCCTGTCCTGTATGTCCCCAAAGGGTGCCAAAGGAACTATTATTTTAGAAGGAAATTAAGCTATCTTTTAGACTTGAGCTCTAGATTTAATATCTACTTACTTTAATTTTCTGCTTGTTTTTTTTTCCCTTCCTCTTTCCCCTCTCAAAAGTGGTAATGCTGGAAGTAGTCAGTATTTCAAATGAACAAAATTTATTAAGATGTGTGAGAGTATCAAGGAAGGGAGAAGATGCAAAGGCTTTCTTTTTAATAAGGACATGGTGCAAAAGCACTGATATTGATACATATTCTTTCGGATTATTAATTTTCTTTTGTATTTGGGAATGGCCTTTAGCTGGAATAAGCCTGTGAAATTGATTTGCAATGAGGGTATAATTATTTTAGCTTGGACCAAAAGATCTGTCCGTAGCATTGGTGTGATCTGCAGATCTTGCTGTGCTTCTTCCCACCCTCCGCAGGTGCTTTGGTGCATTTTTGATTTAGATCGTTCCATCTACTTGGTTTGGAAAGATACACATTTCTATTCTTCAATTTAATTTTTATTAAATTCATTAATAAATAGCAAGATCAGATGATTAGAGAATGGAGGTGCTGAATGGTAGGCGCTTGAAGTTTAATTCTGTTTTATTCCTTCACTGTATTTCAGTCAAAGCAATGATTTTACAAACAAATGTTGATTGTATAATGTGATTCCTCCTTTTCACTTTGGACTGAGCAGTGCTGCTTCCATGTATTTATTGCAAGCTTCCTGTTTCAACTGTGCATTAAATGGCTTTTAAAAGTGAGCTCAATTGATGAGCTTAGGTAACCTAAGCCTGGCAAACTGAGGGTTGGTGTCTGCAGGGATGTAGCAGGGAGCAGTGATGGGGTTTGGGTCACTCCTGCCGAGCCCTGGGCACGGTGGCACTTTGGGCAGGAGATTTTCCCTGCAGGGAGCCAGGCTGAGCCTTCTGTTCTCTGGACATTTTCCTTTATCCTCTTTCTGATTCAGATGAGCCTTTCTTTATATTGCACGCCCAGATGAGAGTGATGGAGAACTAGAGCTCATGGAATAAGGGAAAAGAAGGTGAATACATGCTGTAATAGTCTGTTTTGCTTTGGGGAGGAAGCTGTTTATCTTATTATTATTTGATATATTAGTGCTAGAATAGAAAATCCCAATACTGATACAGTTCCCTGCACCTGACAGGGTAGCAAGGCATGTGCTGGAGAATGTGCTGCTTGCAATGCTGAGGGTGTCTCCAAGAACTGGAATTTATTTTTAAGGGAGAAGAAAGCCTTTTTCCCTCACCTCAGGTAGATTGCAAGCCCCCAGTTCAATATCTGTTTTACATTCCTTTCATCGGGTCCTACCTTAGTAATTTTTCCTTAATGTAAACAATCAATCTTTTCCATCTCCATTTTATGAGAGGCTCTGCTGCTCTCTCCAGTGTTTTTTGGGGGTGTGCACATAAGAACCATGAGGGGCAAGCTGCAGGGTGTGAAGGGCAGATGCTGCTCTGGGGACTGACTGATGCTTTGTTAGGGACAGAGGTTTTCTGCTCAAAGGTGCACAGGGCAGACTTATGTCTTTGCAAAGGATCCTTCTGCTAGGATTACTTCTATGGGCAAAGGATTTTCAAAATTATTCCCTAATAGAAGCATTTTCAACAGAGCAAATGGATTTGTCTGTGTATTGGAGATATGTATATAATACCATTAGTGTACACGGAGATGCATTCACTACAGTTATACATTAAAAATCTGGCTCTCTATTGCAAGGGCAAGAATTGGAGAACTGAGAAAATCTAAATTTGTAATTCTTTATGCAACCTTAATTCTATGCATGCTGGATTTCTTCCCACACTTATCTTCCAGCACTGAGCTCTTATCTTACCCAGAGCCCAAAGTGTTTGGAAGAGAAGGTCGGATCATGGAATTTGAAGAACATGTCATAATCCTGAAAGGGCAGAAGAAAGACTGTGTGGCAGCATAAATCTGCCATTTCTTAAGCTGGAGTGTGTGATTTGCAATCTAAACGTTTTAATGCAGTTTATTGGATGTCATTTCCTATTTATTTTGTTAAAGGCAAAGAGAAAAACAAGTGTTGTGAGTAATTGCAGAAGCTGTTACATGGCACACCATCAGGGTCTGAGAGCCTTCCCTCCGGCAGCAGGAGCAGGCTGCAGCTGCCAGGCTCCAAAACACGAAAAAAAGTAATTTGTGCAAGTTGAGGTTTCTCTGTTTGCTCCCTGTGGGTTTTGGGGAAGGGGAGGCAGAGGTGGGGCAGGCAGTGTCTGGGAGATGGCACTTGGCTGCTGTCCCCAAGGCTGGGAGGGATCCTCACCTGGCACCTGCCTTGTCCCAGGAAGAGCAAATGCAGAATGGTGACCTCTGGAATTTTGACATCTCTGGAAGAAGGGAACAAACTGGCTGTCCTAACTTTTCTCATCACTGCATTTGCTTTTTATTCACATATGTTGAGAAAACATGAGAACTTGTGGAGAGGATATTGATTTTATTTTAGATGTTGAGTTTTTCTTCCTCCTATAAAAAGAGTACACGGTCTCTGTTTCCTACATATACTAACATTACTTTGATGCAATTGAGAAAATACTTTCCCAGAATTCAAGGTATTTATATTTACCTCTGTTCACAAACAAAATACCACTTTTTGAATAACATATTATTCAGGTTCCCATCAAGTCACTGATAATGGTTATTAGCGGAATATGTGTTATTCTTCCTAGTAGACCTGCCAAGCCAAAGAATAAAAGTAGAATTAATAATTCTGTTGCAATGCATCATATAGATAAGGCAGTAATTGCAGGGTCAGATGGGCATACACAGATAGATGGATGGTTAACTGGTTGTGCTGTAATGAAACACAGGCCTTTTACAGATGTTTATGAATAATGTTTCTCCTAAAGACTCTAGATTGATTGTCTACAAAACCATCTTCTGAGCCAGAAATGATCAACACTCATGGTAATGAAATATTAAAGATAAATTTGTGAATCCATATTAGAAGTAAATTTCAAGCCCTTATGACTTGCTGCTCAGACATTCCTTATGCCAGAAATGAGATACATGAAAAATTCTGATAAAAGAATATTCCATCTCTTTTTCTCTTGACATATTTACCAATCTCTTTATAAGTGATGTGCCTTCTCTTAGGCCTAAATGAAAGAAAATAAAGCTTCAAATCACTGACAAAAGGTGAAGTTGAAAAATACATAGCATTCTGAGAGAATCAGTATATAGTTATATTTTTGTGTTATAAAAGACACAGGAATTAGATTTGTTGGTTTCCTAGCAACTAAGAGTCTCAGAATTTTAAAGCTGCAGATCAAACTTCTGTCACCTGCTTAGAAGTACAGATGGGCATATATTAATAAAAACAATTTTTGAAATAATTTCAACATAAGCCACTGAATTATTTTGTAGTAATCTAAAAATAAGTTCTGGCTTTCTAGATCAATATCAACCCTAATCACAGCTTGGCAATAACTAATATTTTTCTCATGGTATCAAAGATATTTATAAAATTCTATTAAATGTGTACTTTGAGCCTCTTCAGGGGAAAAATAAGACCAGCTGTTGGGAGAAAGGAAGATGGAACTCTAGAAAAAAATACTGCTTTCTCTCTTTTTTAAAATACATCTCTTTGTGTACTTTAAACTCCAGTTTGTTTTCAGTCCTTTTTCATGCTATCACTTCTTCATGCTTTGAAATTCAGACTCTAGTTTGGCTTTTTTTGCTGAGATACTTTGCAGCATTGGCACATACAACTTCTGTGTGGTAGCTTCCTAATCAGTGTGTGTTTCACTGCCTAAATGCAGAATATTCTTCAAGGTGAAAAGACGGGCTCTGGCCACGTCTCCTGTCAGTGACAGGTCTGGAAAGGTGGGCATTCCTGTTCAGGACAGGCACTGGAGCTTGGCATAGGGCAGGTCCTTGCTGCATCAAGTGCTTTGCACAGCATTCACACACTTATTCACAATTCACAATCCTTACTCACACACAGTCCAGAGGAAACTCTTGGTTCCAAGATGGTAAAAATGAACTTAATGGTGGGTAGCACATTTGTGAGTTGAATAAGGGTTGATGCTTCTGCTTGATGCCTCATTCCAGCAGTTTGAAATACAAGCTGCATTATTCTCAAATGGCAAGTAGCAAACAATAGGCTGAAAAAAATTTCAGGAAATGATAATGAACTAAAAATAGATTAGAATCGCAGAGTGGTTTGGGTTGGAAGGGACCTTAAAGATCATCTTGTTACAGGGCCCTGCCATGGGCAGGGACACCTTCCAGTGTCCCAGGTTGCTCAGAGCCCCATCCAGCCTGGCCTTGGGCACTTCAGGGATGGGGCAGCCACAGCTGCTCTGGGCACCCTGTGCCAGGGCCTCCCCACCCCATAGGGAAGATGACAAATGACTGGAAGCTGTGACATTTACAGATGAAGGACAAACTAAATTCGATGAATATTGTTTTGGACATAAATAAGTGGTTTTCAAATGTATTTGTGTGCTGAAAAACTTATGATACATTCTCCTACTCACAGTTTCCCTGGACCCTTGACTGGCGTTTAGCAGGAATCAAGGGGCCTGGACATTGTGTGTGAACAATAGTAATATCTACAGGTAAATAACTGGTGCTAACATTGTTTTAGGATCAGTGTTGAGCCATGTTAGTAGTTGGCTTAAGCTTGCAATGTACTATGGTCTGGGGGAAACAGCTCCATAGTTATTGCAGATTTATTGTCTTATTTCTGGAACGAGATGTAGTATGTGGAACGTGGGACATAAAATCTAATCTGTCTGAAATAGCTTTCTGCTCTTGGTGGTGCAGCTCATACTCCTTTTTATGGGTGTTGCTTTTATATTGTGTCTTTTCATCTGAATCTGAGTTTTTTTTCCAACTTGGTCTAAGCCACTTTCCCTACTTTGAGAATACATCTATTTTTTTCTTTTTTGCACAGTTGTGTATAACACTTGGTTGAGGAAGGAGTTAGGAGCCTGAGATAAAGCAGGCAGGATGTTCCTTGCCTTCTAAGTTAAAATTATAATTTAATGCATTTGGACTGTCACAATACCTTTCCTACTACTTAAAGTGTCTTCTGGTGTCCCACAAGTTTCTATAAACATGGTGACCATTTATTTTTGCAGATTATCTGTGTGATTTGAATCTAGAGTTTGGGTAACGAGTATCATTGAAAGCTGTCGCAGAAAACAACAGAAGAATGGCAAAGTCCATCTCCTAAATTTCTGTACCACTTGCAGAATGAACACAGTGTTAAATAAAGGTTGTTTTCATTAAGAAAACATGGACACTTTGTGGCAAGAGTATAGCTTGTGTTTATTAATTTCTGCCCATGCATAAATACAGCTGAGATTTTTCTTGACTTCTAGTCTGAGAAACTATAATTTTGTCCAGACAGTAAAGTTTTCCCTGCAGAAGCTATTGCTTTGTTGCCCTTGAAACTTTTAACAAACTGAGTGCCAGGAAGTTGGCCTAAGTCTGCAACACTCCCTACACAGTAATGTGAACTATTAAGCAAATGGCACAGAGTAATGTTCTTTCACTGAGCAAAAATGCTCTCATTTAGGTAAAATTTCAGCCTGCTGTTGGCTGCTGTTACAAGCCAGAATGGCAAAGAGAAATAAAATGTAAAAGCAATATGAGTTTGAATCAAATTATGATAAGAGTCAGATGGTGCCATTACACAGATATCCCCATAGGCAGGCATTAGGAAAATTTGCCATAATGGTGTGCTGAAATATCATTCTCTGGTGGGAAGGCCACTGAGATTCTAAAATCAACATTTAACTCTTTCACAAACCCCAGACAAAAGCTGGACATTTGAGCAGAGGAACCCCACTGATTGCAGTGCTTGTGCTCTGGAGCTATGAGCCAAACTGGACACTTTTCTGCAGTGAATTATTTGCTTTGGAACTGATGGTGTCGTGTCTGGGTGTGACACGTGCGGTGTGACTGTGCAGGTGACCAGGAGAAGCCTGGGTGACAGAACAGACTCCTTCCCAAAGGGAAGTGAACCATTGCTGCTCCTGAGCTCCTACTGATGCCCAACAACCCCACCCAAAGCAGTCAGATTTCTTTAGTGAGCATCTTGAGAAGGGAGAAGTTTTCAGTCTGAGCCGTAAAGATAAGTACTGCAGGAAAAAGTAGAGTTAAATGAGTGTGACTAATTAAAATGTTTTGAAGTAGGGTGTGTTTTCTCTGGGCTTTTTGCTTGAGTTTCATGTCAGGTTTAAGTGAAAGAATTTAGGCACACAAGCATTCTACATCTGTGTGTTCTGCTTAGAGAAGGAATGTTTGGTTGAATTAGATGAATTTTTGGAACGCATTAAATTCTACAGATTTCTGTAAGGGAAAATATACCCTGTGCTGTCCTACAGGCATTTGCATGTCACTTTGCAGGCAAGACAAGGACTTGAGGAAGCAATGAATTCTGAAGTATCGGTTATCAGGCAAATATTTGAGAGGTTTGACTTCTGAGCTGCAGAGCTGCTCTGTGAGCCATGGGCTGCCTTTGTGCCTCTGTTTCTGCATTTGCCATCTGCCTTCTCCAAATACAGCCTAACCTCCCTGGGGCAAATACCATTTTTTGCTTCTGTTTGCAGTGTCTTGCACAATGAGACACCACTCCTGGCTACATTAGTTACGTGAACAATATTTGAAAAGAGGCATAAGTTTGTGAGTGACTGTGCAGAATTTATTAGAGACTAGAGTGTTTTGTGCTTCACACTATTTCTTGCCTTCAGGCTAGGGTGGTCACAGACTGACTGTCAGTGGCATACCTAGACTCACCTTGGGAGGATTTTGGGATTTTGTTTCCCTGCCTTTATTTTCTTGCTATTTTTTCTTCTTCTTTTTTTTTTTTCTTTTATTTTCTTTTTTTTTTTCCTTTTTTGGTAACAGGCTAAATGGTCTTTCCCAATTCTGTCTTGCTTGAAGAGCCACCTCACCTGGTATATGAGCAAAAGAATCCATTAAGTTTTTATTTATTAACAAGATATGTCCAAGCATTTCAGAATAATTGGGATGAGAAGTGTTACAGCTGGTCCTGACACTGTTCTTCTCAGCCTCTCTCAGGCTCCTTGGGGTCATCCTTCTCCCTGCATGACATGAATATCCTGGACATGACAAAATGTTCTTAACTGTGATTATGAAATGCCAGGAAGGGCTGAATTACTCACAACAAATGACTAGGGTAGAAAGGATATGAAAACATTACCCAGGAGTGGTGTTCTGGTTTCCCTCCATAAACAGGACAGTCCCTCCCTGCTCCACTGCACACTTTTCACAGGTGTGATTCCCATGGGTTTAATGCCTGTATTTTGGTTTGAAGCATCCCATCAAGTGTGCCAGGCTCCCTGTGCTCCTGCCAGGTGAGAAAGGATTTCCACTAATCTCCAGTATCTGATGTGGTAAAAGGACTCAGAGGATTTGCCTGTTTCCCACGCTCCAAACAAGTCCTATTGGAAATGCTCCTTTTCTGTTGACCTTCAGAAGTGTGGCTTTTAAGAGCCATGTGAAAGTGCCTGGTGGGGTTAGAGTCCCACGAACAGCACGAAGTGCAGGTGCCCTTATCTGTGTGGGTGACTTAGAAAATCCTGGATTTGGAACCAAAGTCACCTTGAAAGCTGAGAATCAAATTCTATCTTTAATCTCTGTGTGTTTTGACATTCTGTTTGAGCTGTGTAACTATTACACCTATGTCACTTCTGCATGTGTTCTCAAGAGTTTGTGAGAAGTAGTTGAGGAAAACCATGTATTTCAGGGTGAAACTTGTAGAAAGGCACCTGACTGAGGAAGACTGTTCTATGGCATAATAGGGGGTCTAGAAGAAAGTATCCAAGGAGAAGGTTTTTTGTGTCTTTGGACACCTTAATTCACATCTTGGTCTAGCTTGAAGATACAGATAGATGTGTGAGCCACCCTCTATCTAACCAAGCCCATGTTCCCTCCTGGCTAGAATAATTCATGCTAAATGCACGAAAAATATGCTTGTTAGGTGGGCTCATAGCAACAGAATGATAGAGACCTACTTCAAAATACAGCCTCCATCAATAAAGGTCTGGGCATTCAGTGGTGTCATGCTCAATGCCTCTCTTTTTTTTATGGAATGTTTATTCTGAAACACAAGGAAAGTAATTTCTTATTGTATTTTTTTTTCCTGGAGTATCTATCAAATTATGTTGAGTATTTGCAGAGCAATAACTCAGGATTGACTGGTGGAAATCTTATAATCCAGGAACGTGACCCAGCACAATATTATCCTAATTTCCTCTGTGAGGATTAATTCTGCTGTTCTCTTCCTCCATGACAGTGAATTGAGCATGTAGCAGACTGTGCATGGTGAATGCATCCTGATCCCCTGTAATCTTTGCAAACACTTCAAGTGACCTTTTTGTTGAATGTCCTTTAAAAGCTTCTAGGATATTATCAAAAATAGCCAAAGAAATTAGTGACAGAGCAATCAGGACTCCATTTCTTCTCCAGCTTTGCTGTACAGCTCATATCTTTGCTATGGAAAGGTTTGTCTTCTTCACTCACTGAGCTTGGTTTTGCTTTCTCTGGATTAATCAACCGTTTATTTTAAACTGAACTCAAGTAGAATGAATATTAAGCTAAAGGAAAAATTCCTGGGTGTGTAGTGAAGCATCATTTCTTCTCTCTGGCATGCTGGAGTGCCTGTACACCAGTGCAGCTGAGTGGGAACCACTGTGGAACAGAGTTTCACCGGCACAGCTTGTGCTGCAGACAGAATACAGGTACACCCAGAGAAGACTCTGTGTGACAGATGCCAGTGGCAAACTGGATCACTGACTAATATTATGCTGCAACCATGAGGCACACTCCTGCTTCTCCTGCCTGTCTTACTACTCCTCCAGGAGGAACTGTTTCCAGTATGGGCACTTTGGTCTTTCCACTTGTGTAAATGGGCTTTATTTTTGCCTGACTAGACAAAAATTTTATTTTTGGCAAGGCAGGCCATTTGCCAGAATTCCCCAGGTGTTTTCTGCCTATCAAACTTGTTGGGTCACTCTGATGTACACGTGAAGCCCCCCAGCACCCGTGTGTGCAACAAGAACACTTGTGTCAAGAAAACACTTCATCAAGTTCTTAAACACCTGTGATTCTGCCTAATAAAGTCTGTGTAGCACATAGCTTTTATACTAAAGTTAATGATGCTTTAAGGCAGCGTGTTAGGTGCGTGCTTTGGCTGGAACAGCTGCCATCAATTTCCCTTGTGCTTGGTTTTTGTGTTTGACAATCCATCCATTTGTTTTCCTGGTCTCATCCATCATTTGCTCACAGTGCTTTCCAACAGTTGTTGTCTTGCTACCAGCCTCTAATTTCACGTCCTTAAATTCATCAGTGGGTTGTATTTATCTTGATTGACAATTCATCACAATTACTCCTGCAATGGAGAGCAAGTTTTAAAAAAGTCAGTCCCTTTCATGTGCTGTAGTTTATATGGAACCTATCATCCCTGTTGGAAAGGAAACCTAGAGAAAATGGGACTTTGTCACAGGTCCTACATTTTAGTCCTCCCCAAAATCTTCAACAAAACACTGTTTAATACTTGTAAACCTAAAAGGAGCTCAGTTTGCTCAGCTGGGGCCATTTTCTCACCTGCTGGCTTCTGCTTTACTTTTGCTGCACAAATCAAGAGCTCATCTAGACATCTCTCAAGTGTTTATCACCATGACAGCTGAATACCACTGTCCTTGATCTTGACTAAACCTCTTCTTTCAATACATAGAGTTTTAGATGTCATATGGAAAAATTACAGAATGGAATTCTGTGTTGTCTGCAGATAACAGATGGGACAGGGGCTGAGTGAGCTGCTTCTTGCCCACCAGTTCTGTCCTGTTTAACACACAGATCTGCAAGACATTTGTCTGTCTGGGTTTTCCTACACTTCATTATTCATGTGGCTTTCCCAAGGGTTTTTAGAGCAGGACTCAGCCTTTTGGTGGCTGTCACAATTTGGACATCTCTGTGCTGGTCACTGCTGGCGTTTCTTGAAGACATTTCTCAGTGAGCAGATCAGTGTTGTGCTGTAGAAGCAAAGAGTTATGAGATCTGAAAGAAAGGATACAGAAGGGTTTGTAGATCTGTCCCCTCCATTTGTCTTACCCTGGCAGATCTGAAATTCCTGCTGAGCTCAGGGTGGCTGCCCCACTCTGCCTTGGCCTTTCCCTGTCCCCTCTGCCTGGCTGGTGGCTCTGGCTGTAGCTTCTCCCACCAGTGGCTCTGGACCCTGACCCACACACCCAGTCCCACTCAGGCTTCTGGAGGCCAGAAGCAGTTTTACTTCCCCTCCCAAATATTTCTCCTTGTTCATTTGCAATGTCTGGAATGACTATAATACAACGGTGGACAACCCCACCCCAACAAATTCCTGTCACTTGTTGGAAAGCCATTTACTCCCACTGGGAGCACCAAGAGTTAAAATTTCTTTGCATTAAAGCGATGCTGAGAAACAGAGACTCATTGCAGTACAGGCCATGGTCACCAGAAAATCACAGCTGCAAATTGTTTGCACCTAAGCAAAAAAGCCTTGATAACCTTGTTACTTCTCTTAGATGGGTAAGGAGCTTGAAGCATAAGGGGCCAAAAGGACTTAGCAAAATCTCTGAGTATCCTGTGCCAGAAGGAATTCTTCTCTGAGATTGTCCAGTTTTATTTCCTATCTCACCAGAGCAGTTTCGTTCCATTTGCTTTTCATAAGCAGTTTTTATGGTACAGATTTTGCTTTGGTTTTCTTGATGAGATTATTGCAGTCTTTGAGATACCTGCTGTTCTGGTTCTTGTCTGGGAAGGCAGGATAACCAGCTGGGGATTTTTCAAAGAGTTTCAAATGAGTTATGTCTCTGTCAATAGTAAAAATTTATTCTATATTATTAAAATACACAGAAGGGTGAAATACACAGAAAGCCCTATGATTATACAATGACTTGTATTATGTAAATATGCAGAGCACTTTTCTGAAATGCTGGTTTAAAAAGGTGATTTTAGTGTCCAGTTGAAAGTCTGTCCTTTGTCCTAAGCAAATCCAAGGAACTTGCGAGGAGGTTTCTCTGACTTAGGCTTTTCTTTCTTTTCTGTCTTGTTTTTATTTCTTCAGTTCACTTTGTAAGAGAAAAGAGGACACATCTTTCACATTTTTCTTGGTCACTTCAAATCCCATCAATACCCTTCTGCCAAGCAGGGGTTTGAGGTGGTCTGAACAATTTTCTATTCATCTTCCTTTCCTGTCCAAGCTGTTATTGACCTTCTTTCAATTCTTCTCTTTGATGATAGTTAACCTTGTCCCTTGCATGTTTCTCTGTCTGATTTCTGGCTTTTTAATAGGCAGTTAGTTCTATGGCTTCTCAAGTGCGAGTTTGGCGCTTCAGTTCACTGGTGCAGCTTTCATCTCCTTTCTGATTGCAGGCTGTAATAACTTCCCATTTTGAAAGCAGAAACATTCTCTGATTTTACTGTGCCAAGCTTCTGTGCTCTACAGTTCGTGCAGACAGCCCCAGTTCTTCATTGATAGAAGTATTTTCCTTTTCCCTCAGCTCTCCCTTCCCAGTACTCTCTCTTGTAGTGTGGCTCTTTCTCACATCCTTAGAGATGAAGTTTTATTAGATGACTTTAAGTTGTTACTAAAGCTCCTTCCAAAAGAGAAATGGTAACAAAAGCCTGCTTATCTGAATTGGGATTCCTGATGTTTCCTTAATATTTAGCATAGTCTCTTACCCACAACCAACTAATTTTAAGCAGTGCAGGGTTGTTGAGTTTCACCCAGTTCCAAGTTTCACCAGACATTTCCTTTGAGCTAAGCAAGGGCGAGCCAGAGGCGTGATGAGTTTGTGTCTGTTGGAGGTGGTTGAATAAAATGGGGCATTTTTGTACAGGTTAGGGAGGAAGCTGCTTGCCATGATCTGCTGGGGAGCCACCAAGGGAGCAGAGCCTGCCGAGGAGAGGTGCACCTGGGTGCCTGCTGCTGCATCTGCAGTGTCACATCTCTTAAACGGCTTCCAGGGCTTTCCAAATTTTCTTCTCTTTACCTAGCAGCAAACCTATCTCTGGACTTATCTCTCTGTCTCATTCTTACTTGAGTCCTCACTTCTGAAATTAAGTTCTTTGTTTTTCCAAGTCTCATTGCTTGATGCAGTGGCAACTTTTCTTTTGGTTCCCGTGCTTCCCATAAAGCTCAGGAGTGCAAAGAAAGAGCTTCAGGCTAAGGCAGAATTGCTACCATTTTGTTTTGCTTAATCTATCGATCTGGATCCTTTAATGAAGACTAACACAGCGGGCCTCCTGCGAGGTACTTCGTTAGTGACTTTCAAAATACAAAAGGCTCGTTATCATGCAAAGTGAAAATCACTCTTTTATGCAGGGTAGAGTGTATTGCTCTTTGTGTGCCACGAAGACCCACCAGTCCTACAGTAATTTGCACTCATCAGGGAAAAATCTTGTGTCTGCTGTGATGATGTGCTCAGAAGTTAAAAGTTTCTTGGCAGGTCACTTTTAACTACCTTGCCTCTTTATCTGGCAGGAGGATAATAGCAGATTGATGTTTTATAGGCAGGAGTCAGGGTGAAAAGAGCAGTCCAAGCACCTGGTTATGAATATTTTTGCACATTTCATTTCTTATCTTTTTATTTCCACATGCTACATTTTGATGGTTATAAAAGAAGTCGACGCTTGTAAAGATGCTCCTTGAAGCACTTTATTCTTGTTTTCTGAAAACACCTTTGTAAGCAAGATATGCCAGAAAGGTAGAGTGGGCTCCTAGTGTAACTAAAGCTCTTTTCCACTTGTAGGTAAGTGGTTGTTTTTATCTCTCCTGTTTGTAAGAGTGGGCTTCATCCTGAGAAAAACAGGTCACCTGCTCCATTGCTAAGTGTTCTTTTCAAAAATAGCATCTATATAGAAAGTTTAATTGAATGGGTACCATAGCATCACCTGAGATTCCTATACCTACAGTACTCAGGAGAGAACAAGGATTTTAATAATGCAGATCTTTTATGAAAACTTAATGAGGCTGTCTGTCAAGAGTAAGGTTATACATTTGTTTACTCACTGAAACAATTTTCACAAATCAACTCACAAAGGTGCTTTGCTGTCCCTTTGTATCAGTTTATCTTCCAGGAATGTATCCCAGATAGGCAGGATAGAGCTTCCTGTGCAAGGAAGCTTCTTCCAACTTCCTAAAAAATGTAAAATGCTTATAAGTGAGATTAAAGTAAGATGGAGCAGAAACAGATGCACTTTTAAAAACTGCGTAACTAAAGAAAATCATCTTCATAACTGATTGAAGTTCTACTTCCCCTGTAGTGTCTTTTCTTGAAGACACACAATGGGTCTTGTCACCCTTCATAATCATCTTTCTAGAGATAAAATTGTTTGTAGTGTTTCAACAGCTGAGTCTTGCCATGTGGAATATTTTTTAATGCTTAAAGTGAAACCCTTATTTTTCCAGTGGACAAAGGTCTGACTAAGCCTGCCCAAGTGCTAGATACTAGATTGCTAGCTGTGGAACGTGGCTTTGTGCTGACTAAAAGGATCAGGGCACAGTTATCATTTGAAAATACAGCCCCAAGTAATGAGGCATTCCTCCCAGGTTATGGGATGCATTTACTCTTCAGCAGTTCTGAAGATTTTCCAGCATCCCCAGAGGACCAATGTCACTCTGACCTAATTTACATTGTCAACATAGCTCTTTGCCCAGGGAGTGTCATTGCCAAGGAATACAGATGGCAAAGGCATGACAGAAGTCTAAATGTTTTTCCAAATATACATAAATTCCACACGGCTTGTCTGTGGAGGGAGCATTTCCCATGTAAATCTCTCAACAAGTGTAACTAATTACTGTCACACTGTCTTTGGGGATAAGGAACTGACTCCAAAAAGAAGGGAGCTTTCTTTTGTTCATTCATTCATTCATTCATTCATTCATTCAAGAGAGATTGTTAAGATTTGAGACATTTGGGCCCTGTGGCTGGTAACAGATCTTAGCTGAGAAGTGCTGAGTGAGTCAGAGGGTGGCATCTACACAGGACCCAGCGTGCAGGGTGAGCTCAGTGTGAACATCTCCCTGTGGTGTTGGAGTCCAGGGCACACAGAATGTCTCTCTGCCTGTTTCAAGAAGCTCTGACCCTCAGCAGAACACTGCTTTTAACCTTTGTCCTTGGGAAAAATTGCCAGAACTTTGGGATGAGTTAGAGCACACAGGCAGTAATATGTATTAGTAGTTTATCACAGAGTGAAGAATTTAGGGTTTTAGAATTTTAATATGAGAGTGAATAGGAGACAAGATGGTGGATTTTGGGTGTTGTCCCTTCTTCCTTCTTGTCCCTCTTCAGCTCCATTTTCTGTAGCACTGGTGGCACAAAGTTATTGGTTAGAGTAAGTAGTAGTGTGGAAGTTACGTGAATAGATCAGTAGAAGTTATTGGTAGAAAAGTAGAAACAAAGTGCTAGAAGATGGTTGGGTAAAACATCTCTAAAAGGCCTTGGTTTTGGGTGTTTGGGGTCCATTTTGTGCCTCGCTTCTCGCATGCTGAGTCTGGCGTGCAGACGGTGCTGAACTTAAGATAATAAACAAAAACCTGAAGACTGAGAGAAAGAGAGTCTTGCATGTCCTTCATCATTGGAAAAGAACTCAGCAGGGGAGCCCCTCCAAAGTGCCCAGGGGTTGGGCTCCCACTCTTGCTGGGACAACCAAAAACCCAGCATGCAGGAGCCACAGCCTGTCCTGTGCAGGGGACTTGCAGAACGCTCCTCTAAGTCAGCTCACAAACACAATTCAGGGAGCAGGTATCCCACGAGGGTGATGAGGCACTGAGGAACACCTGCAGTCTCAGACAGCTGTCATCTTAGCTGTTTGTTAGGCACAGGAATATGATCCCATTAAACACATTTGGAATAGCACAGGTCTGCCAAGGCAAAAAAGCTCCTTTATTCAAGAGTTGAGATTTAGCTTCAGTCACTTCTCTGGTATGTTCCTCTAAAATGAAGTTGGTCTAAAGCCTTTAAAAGAAAACCCCAAAGCACTAATGATGCTGATAATTTTTTTTTTTCTCTCCAGAAAACCAATACAAGGAGGAGTTTGTCTGAAATATTTGACTTTCACAGGAGGTACCTACATATATTTTTTTACCTCAGCAAATTGCACCATGCACATTTGGAATGCAGAAAATGTAACAATTCTCTCATCATCTTGCTTTTTAAGAATTAATAAATACCATCATTTAGTACTTTCTAGTTTGTGCCATCAACGTTTAAAATTCAGCAGATTGAATTTCACAGCAGGTTTGGTGAAAGCCTTTAATCTTAATAATGATCCCTTGATCTACCATGGTCCGTCCAACTTGGAGGTTGTTAGAGGTCTCTTCTGGGAACTTTCCAGCTGTTTCTGTTTAGTTCATGTATATTTATTTACATGGCTTTTTAACCCCATTTGATAACAGAAAAATAGGGCACGATTTAGCTGCAACTACTGTTGATCATTTTCCAGAGAGCGAAGTACAGCAAGGGAAAAGCAACATATGGCACCATTTTCTTTACTGATCAGTTATTATGTACTGTTGTGACCTCATCAGTGCCTTTGGCTGTACTGCTATAGGTTAAAGAAAAAGGCTGGAGTATTTTTCCTCTTAAGCTTTCAGACAAAAAGCAAATGTGACCTGGAGGTAATTTGTGCATGCATCACACCACACTGAAAAGAGCATAATTTCTGTCTGGGAAAATGAAACAGACTTTTTAGTGTAGTGTTTATAATTAGATTTTAAAATCTTATCTTTGTTAAGTTGGAACTCATCTTCCTGCATTCCTGTTACATTTGTGCTGAGAGTTCACATTTTCATCATAGAACCCCCCCCTGAATTCAGCTAACAGCTTTTTAGTTTAATATTAATGTTTTGCCTCTAACGCTATACCAGGATCCTGTGTAATTTCTAGATATTATAAGACTTGTTCTGCTACTCTTTTATCAGAATAGTTCTGCTATTTTGCAGAACAACTTGCAAAAAAAAAACAACCCGTGGAAAATTGCTTTGTCAAATTGCAAAGTGGTCATGTTGTTCAGCAGAGGATGCCTCAATGTGAGCTTGAATGAATAATTCTAAAAATACATGAATTAAAAAGAATAAATTCTAATAATTTGCACCAAAGGAAAAAAGGAAATATGGGTAAATTCAAGGAAGAAGTTGCAGAGGATACAGGGCAAATGCTCCTCTCAGTTATGCCAGAGTGGCTTTGTTGTCTCCCCAGTCCATCAGTGCCACTCTGTTGAGCTGCTGGTGGTAATTTGTCCCATGAAGATTAATGACCTGGGGACAACAGAAGAAATTAGTTAGGTTTGATTTTTCAGACTGCCTAGTTCAACTTATTCCTGTGCAGAATTTGGAAGGCACTGGACCAGCACTGCAAAATGCTGTATCATGGACGTTGGAAGTAATTAGTGACTGTATGTATGAAATTTTTAAAATGCTTTGATATGATAAACACATTAATTTCTGTGCTATTGATCACAAAAGCATTATGTAGTCAAGAGGTCAGGGCCCTGCTATGTGATCACATCCTGAGTTGTTCCAGGAAAAACCTGTTAGTTGTAAAGCAGCATTAACTCTGGTGGCGTTTAAAGAACAAAATTTGGAATTTAGCTCCTTGTGTTGGGTGGCCTGGGGAGGGCATGGCCTGTGCGGCCATGAGCTCTGCCTGTCACATTCCCACATGGAGTTACAATGCGATTTCTGATTGAATTATTAAGAATCAGCTAGTTTTTCTGTAAAAAATGCATTACATACCTGATCACTATTTTTATGTGCTGACATGTAAGAAGCGATTTATATACTGACACTCTTACTCTCATTTGGTAAGAAAGGTTTTTTTCTTTCTTTTATTTTTTTTTTTCTGGTATATGCTGAAAATGAAACAAATCCTCTGCTGTTGGCATAAAATGAATCAGGAAAAAAACCCCAAAGAATACCTATGAAATCTACACAGAGAAAAAGATTCATAATTCTTCGATATGCAGCTTGATATTCTGTGAGCTGCTGACCTTTCTTACATTATTAAAGATGCCTTGACTAATATTGCATAGTGTCTCTGGCAGATTTTGATGGTAATGTGCTCTGGAGAGTCTTCCACGTCAAAAATTGCTAGCAGGACTAGGACAGGAGAGCTCCAAAAGCCTGAATTTGAAATATGTCACTCGAACTATATATTCTGTGTACTCAGGTGTAAGCATGGGGATTAATTTAATTGAGGAGTAAGAAAAAAAATCTTGTAAAAAAACCTGCCAGAGTGTACAGGGGGCTATGGAAATAACACTGAGGGGGGAAAAAAGGTACTCTGCTAATTACCTCTACTAGAGTGGTGTTAGCCACACATTCAATACCCTTACAAAAATAATCAGAACTGGATAAAACGAAAAAATTCAATTCTTATTCTTGTGCCTGAGGATATGGTATTGCATCCTAGAATATAAAATTACATGGGTACACAGAAAAAAGATAATGGTTTTCAAGTCCAAACTGACAATGAGATTTTGAGGTTTGTATTTAATTGTATTCAAATCTTTAAAGATGTTTTATTGATATTTTCAAGCAAAATACATTATTTGCATTCTTTTTCCCTGATAAGTGAAATAGAAGAAGGTGAATTCCTGCAAAAATCCATGTTGCAGGTACAACCCAGAACCTACTTTTGGGGGTCAGATCTAGAGATGTGGTATTAAATGCCAGGAAAGCTCTGAGATTTGAACTTGATGTTCTTTGAGCTAAAAAACCCTTTCACAGAGCGGCTCACGGAATGGGCAGCTGCAGAGCTGCTGTCGTGCCATTTCCAATCTGGCAGGAGAGGCTGATGCCAGCACAAAAGTGTGAAACACAGCAGGATGACTGTGGGAGCAGCTCCCTCTGAGGAGTGCAGATATGGCTTTAAAAGCCTGACCACAGCTGCACTCTGCAGCACCTGACAGCCAGGTAGGTCCTGAAGGACCAGGCGAGGAATAAACTCTTCCAGCCCTGGAAAAGCAGCAGGAGAGGGTTGGGCTTGAAAAGGCACCAGGAGTGCGGCAGCCCTGTGGGAAGGGGTGTGCAGCAGGGGGATTAAATCCCTGTAGCAGAGGGATAAAAGCTGAGCTCACAGGCCTGGGAGTAACAGGCTCTGCAGGTGAGCAGCTTCACAGGGTGTTAATTGGGCAGTGGGGAACATCCCTGGGACATGCAGAGGGAGCAGGGCAGGGAGGCTGGTGCTGCAGGAACGTGTGGATGCTACTGGTTGAACTTTATGGCTCCCTCACACAAATGTGGCTGCCAATTTCTTGAGCAATTTATGTAATTTTACAGATGAAAACGTGACTGTGGGTAGATAAGTGGTCTGTTCATATTCCACCCCAAATCACACAAATGAGCCACAAACCCCGAAATCACATTTTATCAATTTGAATCTTGCATAATTATTAATAAATTTGCTTAACTGCAGGAGAGCGATGAATCTATTTTGTAGCATGTTTACAAAACATTTTAGACTGTTTATCTGAGGTTATTGCACTGCCACGGTGCTGTTTGGGGAATGCAAAACACTACAGCATGAGGGACATTATAATCCCTTATTTATACCATTGCAGATCCTGCCATAAGTGTCCGTGTTGTTTGAGGCAATAGCCCTGGCTAACTTAGCAGGTGCACTCACCATATGCCAGAGCCCTGTAACTGATCACAGACATATGTGCAAAAATTAGCAATAAAGCAATGTGAAGGCTGTAGTGGCTATGGTGTAGATTTAATCCTCTGCTGTGCTGGGCTTATTGTCTCTGCTGTGCCAAAGCATCCAAACGTGTGTTTAGCTTCGAGCCTGTCATCACTCCTAAAAAAGTCAATGCAAAACTCAAGCCTTAAATACTCTAGACAGTAAACATTAAGCACTGAGAAGGAAAAAAATATATTGACAACAGGATTTTTTCCCCAATGCATTCAGCCACTTGTTTTGCCTTACGTGCAGCTCTTTTGGTACTGCCTCTGTTTACATCACACAGAGGCATTGAGGCATTTGCCCTCACTGTGCTGAACAAAGAATAAAAAAAGAATCCCTGCTCTGTAGGGCTTAAGCCTAAAAAAATATTAAACTAGTAGCTTACCTCACTTGTAATTCTGCTGGCTGAACTGGGTGCAAGAAGCACACGTGGGCTTGAATCTGCCTTCTCCCTTCTTATTTTGGAGACATTTTGAAATTTCCCATCATGTCTTCTGCCATGGGAGCAGGGGACCACAGCCTCCTTTTGCTTTTCTTTCCCCATTTCCATACTGCAGCTCTCAGCTTTCTGCATGTTGACATTCCATTTCTTCAACTCCTCCCAGGGTGGAAAAGATGAGGTGGGACTCTTGTGCCAAACAGTCCTGTGCTGTGTAGGGCACTAATGACTTCCTTTTGTTGTGGTTCCACAAGTAAAGGTGTCAGCAGGGACACAGATGGCTTTGGGTTTTCTATTTCATTTGTTTGTTTCCCTCCATTTTCTGAAAAATCAAATTGATTCTTCTCTGCCATGCTTACTGCAATCCCAGAAATATGGACCTTCATCAAGTGCCAGGTGTAAAGTTTCTATGTTACATTTAAGTAGAAAAATGCAATAGAAGAGAGCATGAGACCCCACAAGCTTTGCAGTGCTAATGGACCAGTTATGTGACTAGTGACAAGGACGTGGATAATTTTTGTTCCTTTACTTAATCTACTTCCAGACCTCTCCTGAAATGTATGAAGGTAAAAGGTAAAAATCAAAGTGAAGGCAGTTTTTATTGTTCCTTAGCAAGGACTGTAAAGCTTGCTGAGTTTCTAGGTAAGACTGCTGTGATATACACCTGTGTAGAAGTTTAAATTGAATTTGATGAGAAAAGGCCTGATTTTACTCCCTTGCTAGCAGAAGACTTAATCTGTGCAAGGCAAGGTAAGCCAATTCACTTAAATGAGTTTGTGTTGAAACCATAATTCATAATTGAACCAATTAAGAGTATTTTTTAACAAACCAGCCAAAGAAGACCTTGCAGATATAGTCTGATATTAGCAATATTAATCTGAATTTCAACCAATGAGAAGCACAAAGAAGTAGTGGGAATGAAAGCCACATTTCTCACTGTTATAGCAAGGAGTGTAACTTGTGAAAGAACTGCAACAGGTGCTGATGTTTCTGTCAATGGGAAAGATGGTGTTTGCTGAAGGTAGCTCTTACTTGTTTGATAATTTTTCAGACCATATGACAAGCACTGCACAATGCATTGTTAAAAGCCTACATGATTAGAGATGCTAAGATGCTTTGGTCAGATCTTTGTCTTCATAATTAAACATGCATGATGGTAATCAATGTGCAATGGTAATGAATAAAAGCCAATGGAAGGTCTGCTATTAGGGCTTTTTAACTTGCTGTTTGTTTCTGTGTCCGTTATGGGACTTCCTTTTAAGGAGAACAATATCTTTTTTTTTCAGCTATTTTACTAGATTGCATTTGCTATAAATGATAAAATTATAAATTATAAAAACAGTATTGTGCAGTTAGATGATTGATTAATTTATCAGTTCAAAGATAAGTTTGTACTTCTGTTTTCAATTTAATGGGAATCTAGAGAAGATATTTTCTCAGCAGGTTTCCAGTTCTTAATTACCAGCTTCTTGGTCTCTGATGATATGAAAATCTTGAAATCAAAATATTTTTCAAAGTGTTCTACCTCTGCTCTGCACCAGCCTGTGTTAAGATGCTTATTTGAAACTCAGTTTTGTGCAGTTTTATTGGAACTTTCAGGTGTATAAAGAAAGTAACTAAAACAGATCAGAGTATTTGTAAGAAGACAGATTTGTTTGGGCAGGGGTGAGGAGGATGGGAACCTGAGGGGTACAGGTAGGAGGATTCAGAAGTAAAACACAGTGAGAGCCAGAAGAGGTGTCTGGCTCCCTGTGATCAGCTGTGAGCTGCTCTTGGCTGGTATTTCATGGCTCAGTGACTTGAAATGCCCATTCTTCCAACTGACCACATTTCAGGGAATCCAAGAGTCTCCAGCTATCTTGGAGCCAAGATAGTTTCGTCACTTCTGAAAAACTGGGGTTCAGAAGGGCAGAATGGCTGAACTGAAAAAGTTGGGGCTCTCCTTGTTTCTCTGTCTGGTACACAGGAAAAGTGTTTGTAAGAACTCTGAGGCTCAAAAACAGCACAAATTTCAATCAGCTGCCCCTGGTGTCAGGATGAATTTTGGAAACATAGTGTTTCTGAAGCAAGAGAATTTCTATTAAAGGTTCCTTGTAGAAGGAAAAATGCCAATTTACCCTGAGTATGAGCTAAACAAATTCTACAACGTCAATGTTTCAGGCCAATTGAAAGTCTAAGATTTGACCAGATTGAATTTGCTTTTTTTTTTTTTTTTTTTTTTTTTTTTTTTTTTTTTTTTGTTTTGTTTTTGGCTCTGATCTTTTGCCCACAATAAACTCTGCTTTTCAGGGCAATATCAGACCATGCCAAATACTGTCTTATGTGAAGCAGCAACACTTTTTGAATGTGTGCCACTTCCATGTATGTGTAACCTAGAAATTGCCTCTCTGGAACACACCAGATGCAGTAAGGAATAGGATGACTTGGATAAAATAAATCAAGAGCAGAATGGGTGACCTCTCTGAACAATATTGCATGCATTTCCACATGATGAGTTTATGGAAATCCGAGAAGTGGCAACAGCTATGGGAGAGTGGAAGAAGTCTGGAAGAGGGAGAGAGGGAAGCTTCCTGGGCTTTGATAGAGAAAAGTAGAAGCAAGGAAAAAAACCAAAGGCAAAAAGGTACAGAAGATCTGTGGGATAAGAAAGGCAATACAGTGTAAAAAACTGCACACAAGGCACAGTGCTTAAAGCCATGGGTGTTGTGGATGGCCCAGCCCTGGCAGAGTTCAAAGTCAGATTGGAAAAAGCCTTGAGGAGCCTGATCTAGTGGGAGGTATCCCTGCCCATGTCAGGGGGCTGGGACTAGATGACCTTTAAGGTCCATTCCAACCCCTTTCTATGGTTCTATGAATCATGTAGATCTCCTCCAATGAGGAAGTAAATTTCCACTGCTGAAATATTTGGTGATGACAAGCCCAGAAGGCAGAATGGAAAGGACACATGCCAAAAGGAAAATAGTGCAAGTCTTGGTTGTGCCCTGTGAGCTGGTGGGGCTGCCCTGGTGCAAGGTGAGTGAGGTTCTGTCAGACACAGTGTGTGCTGACCCTGGGGACTCGTGGGCCACCCTAGAGCAGAGCAGTGATGCAGAGGAGGTGTCCTGGGCTGCACCTGCTCAAGGGCTGCTCGAGCAGCACAGGAGGGAGGTCAGCACTGCCCTCACCTGTCAGGGGTCAGGTCACACCTGAGGAGTTCTGTCCTGAACAGAAGCTAGGGACGTGTTGTGGTGTATGAAAAGTCAAAGTTCTATAAACCAGTTAAAAATCACAGCCAGCTTTGTTCCTACTCACACACCAGCTCTTGCCTGCATGGCATGCTCTGCCTTCCCACGGGCATGGAGATCTTTTAAAATGAGAAATGCAAAAATAAGATACATGACAAATACTAGAGGCTACTGACTGCTACGAACTTTGCCTGAGGGAGATTTCCACAGGGCTTGCCAGGAGAGCTCTGCCTCCAGCTGCTTGGATTTTCAAAATGTAAGTCTTGGCTGCAATGAGCTACAAAGCATCTGAGGTAAATGGAGCAGTGGGACAGCACTCCCAGGGATGAATATATCCACATGGTGCTTCTGGGCTGTCATTTTGTAATGGTTTCTGCTTCAACATGAGGTCTTGTTTGTGTGCACCTTTGAAGTGCTTTTTTTGTGCCCTGCATGCAGCTTTAGCAGCAAAGTGGCTGCCCTCCAGATCAGAGTGTGACCCAGGTCAGTGACAGCCGTGGAAGGACATCAGAATGCTTGGGGTAACTCATGTCCCTCTACCTCTTCCATTACCACTGCTCCCAGGCATCCTGTGTCCCTAAGCCCTCCTACCTAGTGGGAAATAGATAGCATAGTAGAAAGTCACAAATCTTGGAAATTATGTGTTTCAGTATTGGAGCTTTATTGAGCCATTTTGGTGTCACACCTTCCTACTTTCCCTTTTCCATGGTGCAAATCCTTTTCAAGGAAAGACACAAAAAGGGGGCTTGACTGTGCTTGATTAAGAGAAATGCTTTGGAGAACGTCACTGTGCAGTGAACCTATGGGTGTTCTGATTTTTTAATTATTGTTTTAAGCATATTTCTTTATGCCTCCAACCAGCTTGGCTCTTTGAGAAATATCTGGGCCTCTTGTTCTACAATAATTTATAGGCAGCTCCATCAAAAGAGAGATCTTGGAATGCCCATAAACTATTCTCTGCTCACTGTGGTCATCCAGAGGCCAGTGCTGATGAGTTACAGCTGGTCTCTAACTCATCAGTGTCATTGCAAAATGTGACTCAGGACACTGAGATAGCCCTAGAGATCACCTGATTAATTTTTTTTTTTCCTCTGATCTACAGAGAGTTTTCTTTCTTGTTTAGGCCCAGACTATTATGTCAGTGCACTGAAAAGGAAAAGAAGCAGGGGTAAAATGCTGCCCTCCTTTTAGACTGCTAACTGAAAGAGAGGAACTGCTGGAAATTCGTCCTTAAGAGTCTGGTGCAAAATACCAGTTTATATGAAATTGTGTTGGTGTTCTGGAATATTAAACTTTTACAGAATGGATCCTTCTGGAAATACACATTTCTTATGTTTGTATTTCTGTTCTGGTTTCTAGCTAGAAGAGGGTCTATTTAGCAGTTGTGATAATGAATGAAAAGATTAGTTCTCCAAAACTGTGAGCAGAACAACTGTATACTCACCCTCTGAGAAGTGTAGTCAGAGTTTTATCTGCTAACTGATTTGTATTAATGTCACATTCCACCCTATAGTCAGCAAACTATGAGCCCATCCCCTTATTTTTATGTACAGCCAGGAAGAGAGGGGTAGAGAATGGTCTTCACACAAACAAGAAGATAAAGAGATTGCCATGGCGAGAAAATGCTGCAGGAGCTGGAATAGCTGTGTCATTGAAGCCAGCATTGATCTAACCCTTTCTATTTTTTTTTTCTAAAGGACTAACTGAAAGTGAGTTGCAAAAGAAAATCAATTCTGAGAATCATTAGGGTTGGAAGGAACCTCTCCTGGGTCGCACAGTCCATCACTCCTATGATTGTTCCTAAACCAACTCTAACAACTGGTATCTACTCGTATTTTTTATGATGGCTCTACATTTTTCTTTGGCTGGTTGCAACAATAATGTTAAAACAAACATTCTTTAAAAAAAGAAACACTGCAAAGCAAGCCCTTGGGTGCATTTTAGCTGACAGATAATCTTCAAGGCTCATTTACTTTAAGAGTTACAGCACTCAGATGTCAATGTGTATTCATCTTTGTGGGTGGCAGGAAAATTAGAAATATTACTACCTCTTTTCGTTTTTGTGAGTGGGTCTTAGGCTTTTCGAACAAACTCTGAGTTTTAAATGAATGTCTGAATCTCCAGTGCTCTTGAGAGAATTAAAAAGCTGTTTGTGGTTCTTGTCAAAGGCAGGGAAACTTTGCTTTGAGTCAGAACTGCAGGCTCATAGAACAAAATTTCACTAACATGGAAGGGAGGGTTCCAGGAGGGTGTCACCAGTCTTGTTTTGTGTGAGATCCAGTTGAAATCTGGTAGAAGATGCAGGTTAGTTCTTGTACCATAATGTCACTCTGATCTCCTGGGCTGCTTGGTGTCTTCTGCTGTGAGTTCCAGCAGCTTTTCTCACCTGAAATGTGTTTTGTTTTGTGTTGGGAAAGGTAGTTGGCAAATCATACTAAAATGGCTCTGTAGTGTGGAATGGGAAGATGCTTTATTTGAAAGCTTGGATAAAGGAAGCCCACCTGTCGAGCTTTTGTCTTGCTCATTTTCTGTGCCTTTCCTCCAATGCCACACAGGCATCTGTCCACAGGTTTGTGGGTTTAGTGCATGACAGAGAAGAATCCCAGAATCCTAGAATGGTTTGTGTTGAAAGGCACCTTAGGGACCATCCAGTCCCACTCCTCCTGCCAAGGGCAGGGATGCCACCCACGAGGTCAGGCTGTTCTGGGCCCCTCCAACCTGACCTCAAACACTTCCAGGGATTGGCATCCACAGCTCTGTGGGCAACCTGTTCCACTCCCTCACTACCTGATAGTGGGAATAAACACACCAACAGCTATTCAGTTCTCCAGTAAGAGCTTATTTGGCTGTCTCTGTCCATTGGCCAGGAATGGCATTCTTTGTTGGGGTAGCAAGTCAGGGAGAGTGGCAATTTTCCCATCCTGGACTTCACTTTGGAGCAGTGAAAGAGTGAACCCAGGGTTTGGGGGTTATGGTGTGAACCCTCTTATAGCACTGCAGATTCATCTCCTTCTCACCAAACACTGCCAGAGATAGAGCATAAAATAATTCAGTAATAACCTAATGCTTTGCCCTAATCTGGCATCTCACACTTTCATGATTTAGAAAAGAGGCAGTTAAATTATAATATCAAGAAAACTCCTGCATAACACTTTACTTTAGGTGCATAATTTTGCAACAGCAATTACCTCAGCTACAAATTTAATTTAAAAACTCTTTGAAAGCACAGTCTCTGTTATCACAAAATATACTTGAAATCAATGAAGGATGATTTCATTCCAAGTCTGAAGATACTATTTAATACCCAGGAAAGAAACCTGCACACAGACACACACTCTTACTTGTTAATAAATTCTGCTGTGGCAGTTACAAATTTTGACTTCTACAAATTCATTTACTCGTGGCAAAACATGAATTATAAACAATATTTGCTGACTTAGTGCAGTTGCATTCTTTCACCTAGCTAGAAAATAGACAGAATCTCTTGAAAATGATCCTAATCATGATGCTATTAAGTAAGATGGAGAGAACATACTCTGATAAACATCACAGTGACTGCCTACCATTATCTTATATTTTCCTTCAAGATTCATGGTATCTTAGCAACCATATAGGCCTGATAACCTCTAATGGCTCTAAAAATGATGCACTTGGAATCTAACACTTAAAGCCTGATGCTCAAGTAATGACACTCTTTTCTTTGATGGCACATCTCAAGTCAAACACATACACAGGAACCAGAGCTGCTTTCTTTGTCTGGATAGTCATAATTTGCATGGTTACTCAGAATGAGCAAGGAAAGGACTCCCTAATCCAGGCTTAATCAATATAGATTTTTGGATAGACATTCATACCTTAATTAACTATATGGATTCAAAAGAATGTCAAAAGAGCAGTGGGTTATTGACTGTCCAAGAGTGGTGTTTGTGCAATACCTGGGGGCATGAAAAGGGCATTCTCTTATCAGGCTGAGGGAAAATGTACAGATTTGGCAGCAGTGCCTGAATATGGGGGTGCTGCTGAGCAGGCTGGGGAGCTGTTGTCTGCCTGGTCATTACTGATGGCTCCTGGGACACTCTGAAGCTGTGGCACACTGGGAGATAATGTCTTGGTGTATTAGTGTCCCTGTGTCACCAAGAGAACTGAAAATGAGCAGTGGGAGGCAAGGTGGCTCTGTTAATGTGATTCAAATTTCTGCCAGTAGCCACCTGTTCTTAAAATTGGGGAATTTGGAGTCAGGTAGGATTTGTTCCTGTTCCCTTCTGTGTTTTTTGTGTTTGTAGAGTTAGGTATTATTGCATTGATTAAGTCAGAGCTTAAGCAGAAAGTCTTTCTGCTTTGTACTTCAGGCAGGGGACCCCTGTCTCAGGGTCTGTGACAAGGGCTCAGAGGTGGGGACAAGGTGTGTGGCTGCCCAGGCGTGTGGAGGCCACTGCAGCCAGGCTCTGTGTGCTTGGAACTGCACAGAAGTTAGCACAGGAAGACTCCAGAAGCCAGGCAGCATGAAACTATCCCTGTCTGTCTGGAAATAAAACTGGTGAGGGTTTGGGCATTGGATTTATCTTTGCAAAGAGCAGGATTCCCTGCCTGCAGTGTATCTAAGACTAAGAGTTCACTAAAGATATTTTCTCTGGACATATTGTGGCCCACTACACTCAGAGGAGAGGAGCATCACTGATGGTGGGAGTGCTGCTGAGCTGAATCTGAGTTGCCACTTTCAGGAGGAAATGGAGCTGGGGACATGCACAAAGTAAGTCACAGGCTGTTGGTGCTGTGCCAGCACTGCCAGGGAACCCCAGAACCCTCTGTCAAACACTGACACCTTGGGAAGTGGCATCTGAAATCCCCAGGTCTGAGAAACAGAAGCTATTGTGTTTTGGAGTAGTTTTCTGTTACCATGATGAATATTATCCAAATAAAAGCTGCAGAATCAGAGGTATTGTCAAGCTTCAGAACAGGGAGCTGAATGTCAATGACACTTTCTGACTTTGCTGGTATAATTCCATCAGATGCTGAGCAGACAACATTTACATTTAAAAATACAAGTAATCAATGTATGTTAATGCATGCCCTTCATGCATTCTGCACTGAAGCATTTTATCAGACACTTTAAAGAGCCTTGCTCTTGCAGGCAAAAAACCTTTCAGAAACACACCAACAACAAAAGCTTTTTCGGGTTTGGGAAGGAGACAAAAACAAAACAAATCAGAGATGTTTCAAAATATTTTCTGTGCCAGGTCCTGCCCCCTGCATAGCACTAATGTCATGTCTGTATGGTGAAAACCACTTTAACTTTGCACTTAAAAATTGTTTGGCCTCTTTTTGTGGGGTGTATGTCTAGAGTGTATGCATAGACAGAGGCACAGGGGAGGCACACAGTGCAGCAGCTGCCCAGCACACAGGGTCCCTAAGGAAGGGGTGCCTGTAGCTGTCTTTAAGCCTTGCAAATATGATTATCAGAATGCTGATGAAGAATTCACCACCATAACTCCAAATTAAAGAGGCACCTGCCACGATCCTGTTAGTAAAATCTGACATATGTCTGTGTTACTTTCAGGTACGTGGGCAAACAATTCCACTAGAGCAGGAGGAGGCAGGGTGTGAATTTGTGAGAACTCAGAGCAGCTGTTTGTGTGCAGGTTTCTACCTCGTTGTGAGTGCAAAGCAAAAGCAGAGCACTAAAAGCATTGCTCTAGGAAGGATACATAACTGATATCACCCCAGGGTGGGTTGGGGTAACAGCTTGCACCTGGAGATGGTGTGGAGGTGCTCTCATCTGTTCATGTCATAACTTAGCTTCTCTGTGAGCCATAATTCTGTAAGAATTATTAAACTGAAAATTCTGTCAATGTATGATATGAAACAAATTGCTGCAGGCTTTTTTTGAGTTCATTGTTGTCTCCAAATGATTGCCTGTATCTCAGTTGGTTTCATCCCTTCCAGAGCTTATCAGCACATTCATAATTGATAATTCCCCATTCTGCCTTGGGTAGAAACACACAGGCCCTCTCAGGAAAGATCACTGGGAGCTTGAACCTAAGGCCAAAACTTCCTTTGTTACAAATCATGGGAAGTAGGATCTGTGGCTGCTGGTCCCAGTTAACAGTGTTTGGTTGTTCCCTGGCCAGTGACAGTGACTCTTGTTTACATCCAGTCCCTGTCATGCCCTCAGTTTTAGCTTTCATGTTTTCCAGATTCTGTACTGCATTAGTATGTAACTCTGAACTTCATATGAAGTGTTAGCCAGTTCTCCTCTCAGTTCAGTCAGACAAAGCAATCCTTTTCCACCCCAGAACCAAGGACACCATTGCAGCTCCAGGCCCAAAAGTGCAAACAACAGAGAATTGAGGAGAGCAAACAGGGAGGATGGGACTTCATAACCTGGAGCTGTAACTGGACAATAACCCCAATATGGAAATGGACCAAAACTTATAAGAATGTGAAAACTCGTGACTCTGAGTCCATCTTGGGTGTAGCCTCAGCTGGGCTCTTGTCCTGCCCAAGGTGCATCCTTTGAAGGCCTTTAAAGAAATCCCTACTTCATTCCTTCATCACTGTCTAGCCTCTGTTCTAGGTAGCCTCAAAAGGCATTACTGGTGGAAAGTACCTGGATGATCTTCATTTGGGTTCTTTTTTTTTTTTTTAACTTTCCAAAAGATTGAGTTTTTTATACTAGGTGAAAAATTTCCCCCACAGTTTGATCAGCTCCAATAGAGTCTTAAAAGCCTTGTAAATGGATGCTGAGGCTTGTTTACAAAAGCCCACAAAAATGCTTTAAGTGGGCTCATGACAGACTGACTTCACCCTTCAGGATGAGAATTTCAGAGTTTATACATTTTGGTGAGACATCCTGCTGTTTTCTTCTCAGCAGCTCTGCTGACAAAAAACACCTTTTCTGAGCAGTTATGTATTGACAGCTAGAGAACATTTCAGATTGTACATGAAAGAAGCCTAATTTCTCACATGAGGAATATTTGAACTATCATGCAATTATGATATAAAGTTTGGAGACTATGTTACAGGATGCCTTAAAAAACCCCCCAGAAACCAGACACACTGTCAAAAAATCATCAGCAGTCCCTTCTGTGTAACAAGAGACAAGTGAAAAACTGTCAAAACCAAATGAAGAGTCCTTAGTTACAACAGCTATTCAAGATCCAATTTAGTGTTTCTTATACGTTTCACTTCCTGTAAACCACTCTTCTCATGCTTTCTTCCAGTAAATGAGGTGTGCATAATTCATCTTATCAGAGAATTGATCCCTTTCAGGAAAAAAAAAATTCTCCTGAATGTTAGAGAAGGAAAAACCCAATTGTCCTGATTTCATGTACTTTGTTTAACATTCCCAGCTTTCCCTCTGCCTACAGGATGTGCTGAGATAAACTGATAGGAACACAGATCACATCAGATTTCTAGTAATGTTTTTAATGAAATGCATCCACATGTACATTTTTCTGTGCTCTAGATGTAAATCTCTTATTTAGAAGCTCCACATCCCAAATTTTTCATTTCTAAGTAAACAATTTCAGGTATTTCCCCCTCTTTTTTGCACTGGTATATATTGGGAATAGTTTTCTTCAAGCAAATAGTATTATATTGGAAAATTAGTATGTTGACAAGAGGAGAAATAGTGCAGTCATTGAATTTTATGATGTTATATTTTAAAATGACACATTTTTATGCTATGGGGTGACTGAAATGCAGATCAGAAACTCAACAGAAATATTTTTTTTTATAAATACTGAAGTATTTCTGCCACAAATCTTCTGATGGAATAAGTAGACAAAGCATTCGTGATTTCAACAACCCCTTAAGGTGCTGACCTGAGATTTTTAGTCTAATCAATTTTGGGCTTTGTGACTCTGGGCAACTTCCTGTTGCATGTATTCCTTGCAGCCTGAATATTTTACAGGGTGTGTAATCCAGCAGGGATTGATATTGGGCCTGATACTATTTATTGTCATCTTGAATAATCTGGAATATGGGGTAAGGTGTATTTGGAATTTGCTGATGGTGCCAAGGCGAGTGGGGAAGCTGAGTTTTGGCAGAGAGAGTCACCTGCAGGGTGGGACACTGGGCTAACAAGAAGCACAAGAGGTCCAAGGAGCACAAGCCTGAGCTGTAGGCAGGATAAAGAACTCCCTCAGCCTCCTCTGTTTGCTGCTGCTCCTTGCATTCTGCTGGAGCTCTTTCAGGAAGGGCAATTTTCTGAGTGCAGCAGGTGCTGCCAGCCCAGAATCAGTCATGTCAGCTTTGCCTGAGAGGCATCAGTGGTGGTGGAGTCTCTAATGAAAAAATAACAGAAATTATAACAACAGAACTGAGGAAAATTAAGTTTTTCGCAAAACATATCTTTTATTTGAGCTATATATTAGCTTTTATTCTGACTTTTTTTTTTTTTGTTGATGTCGCAGCAAGAGGTACAAGGGATTTCTGGGAAACCATACTAATTAAAACTGGCCTTTTTTTAAAATGGAATTCAGAGAGCAAGCTGTCCTTGATGATTAAAATAGTGACTAATGGCACAAATTAATTTGAGACCCATTAGTGAGTCTCTTCAAGGATATTGTATTGTCTAAGTTTTTTTTTGCAGCTGGCTGTTTGTTTGTTTGGTTTATTTTTTCTTCAACTTTGAAAATTACATTACCTGAATACTTCCTCCTTAGGAAATCCTTTCCTTTTTAGGGGAAAAAAAAAAAAGGAATTGACCACTGTGATTCAGTAAGTTACCTGGCTACTGTCAACAATTTGTCTTCTTTTACCAGAAAGAAGTTAATATAATCCAGGAACTTTCTGCCTGGTTGTGTGCATTCCTGTAACAATTAATTTCTTTATGACCAGAAAGAAGACTTCTAATAAATTTTGTTTAGGATTGGATTATTTCTTTTTTCTTCTTGTTAGAAATGCCTCACTCCATCACATGCACAGTTTGAGTTTTTCCTTTCGCTCCAGCCCTTTGCTGCAGATTGCAAGCCCTGTTTTTTTCATTGCAAGATTTTGCAAGACTGCTGATCTGGGCTAAAAAGAAAAGAGAAATCAAAACCTAACCCATCAAAAATTCCAAGAATTTAAATTTTGTGTTATTATGCTGATGCTTCTCGAATCACTTTGGAATGCCAACTTTTATTCCATTCTTGCCATTAATATAAACTGGACCAAATATTTGGTTAGCCTCTAATTTTTTTTCTGGTTTGTCTTTCATTTCTCTCCTCCCTGGGAAAGATAGCAGTAATAATAACCAAACTTCATGTTCAGCTGTGATATTTTATTGCAGATGAAATTTGCCGAAATATCACCTGCATTCTTCAGCAAAGCAGCAGAGAGATGGCCAGAACCGATGGGGAGAAGGGTGTTTGCAGCCATCTGAAATAAGTATCAAATTGTCTGGATTGAATCAGTGCCAGATAGGGATCTGGAAAAGCAGCTGAATTCAAATTTCACAGCTGAGTTGCTTCTTTGATGGGTACACCATTACCAGTTATATGCCCCTTGCTTTACCATTGGCTTATTCAGGAATTCCTACTGCAAATATGTGGCAGTGTTTTTATTTTGCATGACATTTGGATGAAATTCATTGAGGAGCCCAGAAACTTCTGGAAATATTGGGTTTTTTATTATTTGGAAAGGCTTTCTTTTGCTTTTTCTAGCCTGGAACAAACAATGTGTGCATCAGGTATGCTACAGTCACAATGCTGGGGAAATCTTTTCTCATCTCACTCATGAGGTTTTGTTTCTGATACTTCCTCTTTGCATCTGTATTCACACCCACCTCTCTCTCATTAAAACAAACAGGGGCAAATTTGGGAGCATCTTACAGAAGTTTCCTCTTGATACAGAGATACATTCTGCCCTGAGATGAGATTCAGCGAGAATACGGAACCAGAAATTACTGTAAATAAGAACAGAAAATAAATGGCCTAATTGAATCTGTTTCCTCATGGTGGTGTGTCTCTTCCCAGAAAACATCCTTTTGCTTGCCTTGGTGGAACAAGGCGGTTGGAGACAGCAATTAGCAGAAGCTGATAAATGAAATGGTGTTGACCACTTGGGAGAGAACATTTCCTGAATAATGATCCCTTCCTCAGGGAGGTTTGCAAAATGGTGTCTCATGGTGGATGTGAAATACGCCTGGCAATGATCTTCACCTGGCTCGTGGCCACAGGGAGTGTCCTGGCTGGGTGAAGCTGCCATTGGCTCTCCTGCTAATTAACTCTTTTTAATTTGCGTGCGTTTGTTGAGTACAGGGAGAACACTTAACTGGCTGAAATGTGACCTTAGTTTTAGCAGTTTAGCCAGTTACTGCTGCAGCCCTGATGTCTCTTTGATCTGTTTTGGGCTGCTGGGGCCACCAAGGTGCTGGGAATTGTGTGTGGGAATGGCTGACTCAAGGGGCACTGGCAAGCACGGGGACATATTTAGTTTTTGGTCTTATTTGCAAGAATTTCCCCCTTTCTTTTTATTCTCACTGGAAATACGTTTTTAAAAATTATGCAATGTAAAAGACACAGCATTTAATTTCCCATCCTCTTTGTCCTCAATAGCATTTTTTAGTGCTGTTACTACGTAAATGGCTACCAAGTGAATAACTACTCTCATAAATAGTCACAGGCAGAAATTGCTTTCCCTGCATATGCTAATAGATAGTGGGTCTTATTAGTAGGGCTTATTAATTAGTTTGGTGTCTTAATTAAATTGGTGTGCCATTGAGTGGAAAAATAAATCCTTGTTAGGCCAGTGGATTCTGTATTATATGTCCTAGTAATTTTTTACATCCAGAAACCTTCAGAAACAGTGACTAAGGCTCCAATGCTGCTGAGATATTTCTCAGAGACGGTACCAGATGCTTTCCAGAGGGAAGTAAAGAAACAAAACAGGTGTTTCATTTCAAATTTGGATGATCCCTCTTTCCCAGTCTTACACATAAATATTTCAGTCATCCTT
This sequence comes from Dicaeum eximium, assembly GCA_013396995.1. Lineage (NCBI taxonomy): Eukaryota > Metazoa > Chordata > Aves > Passeriformes > Dicaeidae > Dicaeum > Dicaeum eximium. The sequence goes on from VWZP01010724.1 coordinate 2,530,359, forward strand.
GACAACAGGGCCCAACTTGCCCCTTGAAAATCCTTGTGTTTCCTGGGCTATTTTAGATGTAGGGGAAACACAGGGAGCACATTTGAGCCGTGTGTCACTGGAAGAAGATGGTGGATTGCCAGTGTTAGCTGTAAGTGTGCTGTGATGGTTGGCTATCCCCAAGCAACATTCCGTTCCTGTGGAAAATGTTACAATAGTTTCATGCCAGTGGTAGCTTCTCAGTGAAAAAAAAAATGTTATTTTTTTATCTGATACTACATATCCTTCCTGTGAGTTAAGATGTTGCTTGTGTCTGGAGTTATCTGCATCTCTGATAAGTTGGTTTTGACATATAATTCTCAATTTTTTTCTCTCTTCCTCTCCTTTAAAAATATGCAAAATGTGCAGTTTTACTGCAGTGTAAGCCAAAAGCATAATTCATGTTGCACATATAATTTGATTTCAAAAGATTATCTCTAGTACTGGCAAAACATCAGCGAGCCAGGCTGCACTGAGATACAAAAATCCTACACTAAAATCATCTGGGTGTTCGTGTAAAGTCAGCACCCACTTTTTAATGGCAGGTCCTGTTTGTTTCTCTTTTTTATTTTTTTTTAATTATTATTTTGTTTCTGCTTTTTTAATGTAAAAACCCCAGTATTTTGAACTGTTTTCTTTAGCATTGACTTCTCTGTATTTTCCTGCTCCTGATGCTTAGCTCTCATTGCTGTCAGTGGGAGGTGAGCAGATGGAAGGGAGCCACCGAGGCCACCCCCAGCATAAAAGAAGAATATTCTCCCTCCCCTCCTTAACTGTAACTGGGGCTGCTCCTGCCACTCTTATTTTGGGAGGCTCTTACAGGCTGAGTCTGTCTGGGAAGCTCTGACTGGGCTGGTGGGGAATACACCATGGGTTTAGATGGGAGGCTCTGTGGAGCTCCAGTGAGGAAGGGTGGCAGGAGTTCCATGTGTGTCCTGTGGGATGGCAGTAGGAGATCAAGAATCCACTGGACAGGGTCAGTGGGGGCTGTGAGGATGGTGAGGGGCTGGAGCATCTCTCACACGAGGAGAGGCTGAGGGAGCTGGGCCTGCTCAGGCTGGAGGGGAGAAGAGTGAGAGGGACCTCAGCAGGGCACACAAATGAGTTAAGGGTGGGTGTCAGGAGGATGGGACCAGACTCTTCAGTGGTGCCCAGCACAGGACACAAACTGAAACACAAAGTTCCACCCCTGAACACGAGGAAAACCTTCTTGAGCTGTGAAGGTGACTGAGCACTGGAACAGGCTGCCCAGAGAGGTTGTGGAGTCTCCTTCATGGAGCTGTCCAAAACCCCCCTGGACAAGGTGATTCTGTGCAGCCAGCTCTGGGTGACCCTGCTGCAGCAGGGGGTTGGACTGGGGGAACTCCTGAGGTCCATTCCAACCCCAAACATTCTGTGATTCTGTAATCTCCTGTTTGTTTTTAACCACTATTTTAACCAATTAACTACTTTATTGCAAGAGGCGATAAAATGGATGGCAATAGACAGAAAGTGAAGTAAAACAGGTGTGTGATCTTGTGATGAAAACCCCTCTAAACCTTGGTAATTAGGGAATATGGAATCATTTAACTCCTGTACTGCTGCCTCCAGAACCTTTTGTACCCACAGGAGTGAAGGCAGAATATAAGACTGACCCTTTAATATTGTGATTGTATAATGGTGGAACAATCTCTGTGATGAAAGGTTTGCAGTCTCACTGAGGTTAACTGCTTATTCATTCCTATGTGAGGACACAACTCCAAACTCATAAAGTAGTTGAATTTCTCACAAAAGGCTCAATGAGGTGTACAGACCAGGCAATTCCTTGCAGTCTGCAACTGATTCCTGATTAAAATGGAGTACTGGGATCCTAATGGATATGAAATTCTGTCTCTTTCACTCTCTACCATTCACTTCATGTTGGAGTTTGAAAGAAATCCTATTTGTCAGTTTTTGAATCTGAGACTTGCAGCTGTAGCAAAACATTTGGATAGAAAACCTATTTTCTAAAATTTACTTAGGGTAAAATGGCCTTTTTTATTGTTTACTTCCTGCATTTCAAATAACTTTTGTTAAATCCCAGCTTTTGCACCTGTGTTCCTCCAGAAAACTGTCTCTTCAAATTCTCTAGACTGATTTGTCGTTTTCTTACGTGCCAGAACCAGTTGTATCCCTTATTGCATTAAACCACTGACATAAAGTAATGCCTCATGACAGATGCAGCTGCACATCACCCAGGCTGAGAAACCAGCAGGGAAGCAGAGGCCCAGGTCTAGGGAAGGCTTGATATTTCCTGTGCACAAGTTGTACTCACAAGGTTTTAAGCCTGGTTGGCAGATTTATCTTTTTTAATTTTTTTTTTTTTTTTGCAAGTATGAGAGAAGGTCACAGGGGAAGGCTGAGTAAAAGGAATCTTTAATTAAGAAATCCCCCCATCTGCACACATATCTGGCTCATACCTCACCTTCCTACTGTGCAGGGTTGGACAGAAGAACTCCTTGAAATCAGCTTTGCATGTTGACTAGAATCAGTCTTAAAAATTTATTCAAAGTCTCTCTTGGCCCTTACTTTCCTGATTTAATAGAATGAAAGAGGAGCTCGTAGTCCTGCCAAATGAGAAGGTTATACAGAAATGTTGCTCTGGATAAAAGGGTTTGCATGTCATCCAAAATTCTGTCACTTCACATTTTTGGCTCTTGTGCTTTAGAAACTGAAGAGTGAAGTGATAGTTTCTCTTTATGATCTTGTTTCATTTTGCTGATCAGTAGAAGAGTTAGAGATTGCTTTGAGGGTTTAATCCAGGGCTGTCTTAGCCCCTGTCTTGGGTTCTTGAAGCCACACTAAAGTAAGCGTGGTTCAATGGAAGAAATATTCTTTACAAAAATGTTGTTATTCCTTTAAATACTCCATGTGCTTACGTGATCACTGTCTTTTTATAAATTGGCCCATGGATTAATTCCCTCTCAGATAACAGCTCTTTAGTTCTGCTGTGGCCTTAAGAATTTCAATTTTCACTCTTTGGACCTAGTGCCTGTAGCAATCACCTAGCAAAAAATTGCCTTTTTAAACATTACGAGCCAAATACTGAGAAACATGGACTGTGTTACTGTTTACATTGCTATTATGCTGCCTCCTGCCTCGAGAGTAAAACAAGATGCAAAAGATGCATATCTTCAAAGTCTGGAAATGCACATGACACCTTTTACGTCTGCTTGCTAAACCTTAAAGTGGCTGCAATTGCCAGGTGGACTCCTCTCCTTTTGGTCTCACAAGTTATGAGTTCTATAGCACTTCATTCTAGTAAACTAAAACTTGAGTCATATCTCTCTCTCTATGAGGATTTTTAAGGATAAACTGTCTAATTAAGAAATGACACCTAAATTATTTTTACTTTTAATTTAATTAACTTCTCATGGCCTGCAATGTGAACTTTTCTCTTCAATTACACAATACTAAACTCATGAAGAAGAAGGTGAAGAAGGACTAGCTTCTGCCTTAAAACTTCTATCTTGTTTTATATATGTTACTATATTCTAAAACTTTAAACTCTAAGTTTTCTACCATGTGATATTATACACTTCTCTTTAAACTATACACTTATGATTTTTATCATTCAATTTTGGAAGCCTTCTTCGCGGCCTCAGGTCAAATGCAGTGTTCTCTTGGAGATCAGTGCCTGTCAGCACAGAAAGTCTAAAATTCTCAATAACTGGGGTTCCAACACCAGGGCTCACACATATAGCTGCAAAGGGAGTGAGATCTTCCCTTGCAGTCAAGCTTGGTTTAATTTTTCAACCTGTATGAAAATGATGGTGTTTTAACCCTGTGTGGAACGAGCCTGGCCTTTCCTGGTAAAAATTGGCATGAAGGAAGACCATGGGTAGTAATGATAAGTGGTGGTGTGGAAGGGAAATATAAAACTCAGTGTTACAACCACCAGTTGGCAGCCTTAGGATTGGCTGGCTGTTTAATAACTTCTTTGCTGTAGGGGATAACATAGAAAGCATCTGTTGTTGGATTGAATAAGCTGTTGTATTTTAGGAGAAACTCTTGCCAAAATTCTCCCAAGGATCTCTGTGGCTGTCTCTGCCTGCAGAGTGCCTCACCTGGCTGCTGTGCACGGTGGCACAGGGTGCCTACAGCCCCTTGTTCTGCAGCTCCGTGCACTCAGTGTCCCTGGCTGAGCAGTGAAAACCAGAGCAAAGCAAGCTGGGGAGAGCAGTATTGTGAAGATATTTTATAAGTTTCTTAGATGGAAACTTGCTGAATTTCCTTCCATGGGAAAGCTGACTTCTCTGCAGATTTCTGTAAAAACAAACCTGTGTCTGTGTGTGGATTCAAGGACAACAGATGCATTCTTTTGCTCTGTCTCCTGATACAGGAGATGTAGTTTTCTCTTTCCTAGCCAATGATGTAAAGGTTCTTATCTCTCTGACTTTGTAAGCATTGGGGAGTCTTGCTCTGACCAGGGTGGAGGAAACATGTAACTCTGAATGTGGGCACCTTAGCCCTAAAACCTTCTGAATAATGGAGTCATTCTAATAAATCATATAAGCCTTCTGATACTGAAGTTATAGGAGTCTTCATTCAGCACCCGACGCAAGCACCCACTGAAACAAATGGCTTTCCAGGCAATGATCTTTTAAAACAACAAGCAGAGTCATTTGTAGAGTCCCGAAGCAGCCACAACACTCATTCTCTGGCTTGACAAAAAATGCAGCTTACAGTCATGTGGCCTTTCCCCTGTTTATTGACAGTAAATAACCCCTCTAAAAATCGGTGTGCTCAGAGTTGGAAGAAGATCATGAGTCAGTTCAAGGGTGACTATCTGTCCTGTTCTCCAATTACTTTCTATTAAAGCATTTCATTCTTCAGTAGCTGTACGCACGGATGTACAGCAATGTCCAGATAGCTCAGAGCTCCTCCCCATCTTCCTGACCCTACAATTACCCTTGTGTTTCAGCTTCTTTTCCCTCCAACTTCACACCAGTCTCTGGTCTCCATTCCATACATAAAGCAACTTTAATAGCTTGACATGCTAATGCTGACTTAGCTTTTGGCATTTCTCATCCTCATTTGAATATGTAATGTCCCACAAGGATAATTGTTCTTATATTTTGATTTCTTACAGTGTTGTCTTTTCCTAATTTATGTTGCTCCTTCTGCTGCACAGTATTCCTCACAGGCTCCTAGTTTAGAAAACTGGCTATAATGGCTTTGATTTCAGAGCACATAAAGGGCACCAGTGTGCTCAGACACTTCCCCTCCTCCCCACCTGACCCCAGACATATAAACCTATTTACTTTTCTAGGAAGTTGCAAAAGCTTGCAGGGAGGCTTACAGAACTCAGTTTGGCAGGGCTAACAGGAAGATCAGGTAGAGGAATAGTTTAAACTGAGCAACATATACTTGGGTTTGATTGTGTTGTATTTCAAAATACACAGTTCTTTTATAGCTGGAAATTGTTTTGAGATTTGATCAGAGCTTTCAAAAGCCTCAAGTTTTTATTAAAGGGAGAGAAAAGAGCGGAGAGAAAAAAATCTAATATGTAACTTTCTGCTTGGTGGATGTGTCTGAATGACATCTGCAACAGCATCATAAATAGGTGTTTACTTTGGCTTTCTTCCTTTCATGTCTCAGATGCATTTCTTCTTCTGGATTTGATTTTCCTGCATTGTTAAGTGGCACTGACTGTGTGACAGAGAGAAGAATGTTTTTGCAAACTGTCTTAAGCACTGCTCATCAGAGAGGTGGTCAGTCTCACACCTCTCTCTTCTCTCCCAGCGGGGTCTAATTGCTGTAAAAAATAAATTAGTACCCTGAGTTCAGGAACACTAACTCAATAAATGCATTGATGTCAGCAAATGGCAGTCTTGCCTACCCTGCTGATATAAGTGATTATTCTCTTTATGCTTAAATATACTGTGTTGTGATTGCTTCCAGAGAGCCCATTATGGCCTAGCCCTCACTTCTGCAAGTACTGTAAACATCTTTAACTGCCAGCATTCTCTTTTTCTTTTAGCTTTCCAAAACATGCAAGTGACAACCTATGTGCTGTAGTTACCAAGAGACTTGTCCATGTTAAAATCTGAGCCTTAGGATGGAGCCAAAAAAGACTGCCAAAATGTTTGGAGATTTGAGCAGCATGTGTGCATCACCAGGACGAGATGACACTCTGTAGCTTTCAGCATCCATTTTTTTAATTGCAGCTTTAATTTTGAATTTCACTGCTGCTGGGATATATGTTAACCTACATCTACCTGTGAGCTGGATTGCAGAAGTGTGCAGAGGCAAAGTAATAGGCTGTCACTTGTGATGTGGGAAACAACTGAACCTAAGCCACCATTTTGGGATAAATTTTTAGGAGAGTGTTTAAAGGTACTACTAGTTTAAGTTATGTAAAACAAAAGAGGTCTGCCTTTAAAAACTAAAAAGAACACACATTGTCACCAGTTTTAAATAAGCCCATTTTATTTACATGTGTGCTTGTTTATCTGCAACAATAGGCAGAAATCAGTGGTATGCATACACAGTTTTTGTGCCATATCCTTAGGATGGAATAAAACAACCTTTCTCACCCTTTCACATTGAAGCCAGCAGATAAAATACTGGTTCCATTACACCTGCAAGGGCAGGAACAGGCATCCTATTTCCTGAAGACAGCAGAACAAATGAATATTTTGGAAAATTGACTCCTTTAGCAACCTCCTGTGCCTTGCTGTGGATGTAGCTGGATGAGCAGAGTGCATCAGTACCTGACTTGTGGGTGGAGAGAGGAGCTCTGGAGACCTCGGCCGGGATGAAGAGTGAGGAGCTGCCGAACAGAGCAGCATCCCCAGAGCAGAGCCACTGCCCTCCTGGCTCCCTGAGAGCAGGGTTTAGTGGGGTATTCCAGGGCAAAGCTACTGCCCTCCTGGTGCTCTGAGAGCAGGGTTTAGTGGGGTATTCCAGGGCAAAGCTACTGCCCTCCTGGTTCTCTGAGAGCAGGGTTTAGTGGGGTATTCCCAGAGCAGAGCCACTGCATTCCTGCTCTCTGTCATCAGGGTTTAGTGGGGTGTTAAGCAAGACTGATGCAGAAGGTAAGAATGTGCAGTTTCTCATCTGGGCTTTCACAGCAAGCAATAAAGCTCCTGTCTTATTTCCCCACGCAGCACGAGTGTCTGCTTTAGGCAGCAGCCTTTGCAGTGATGGGCAGCAGCTGCAGGGTAAATAAATATCCACAGTGAATCTCTGCAATTTAGCTCCTGGGGAAGACATCTGGGGGTTCTGGAGCTTCCCAGCAAACAGGACCAGGTCTGCTGACATTTTTTCAAGACCTTGGACCATAAGAGTAAAGACAAGAGTTGATGAGATCAGGGGCAGCTGGTGAGCACCACCAGCTCACCAGCTGCCCCTGGGAAGGGTTTTGTGGGAAGGACAGGTCCCAGGGCTGTGCTGCACCTTCACCTTCCTCAGAGCAGAGATGAATAACCAGCGTTTGGCTCTGAAAAATGGATAAGGGAGGAAAGAGAGCAGCAGAAAGCATCTTGTCAGTGTGTATTAGTGGTCTGTAATGTGTTTATGCTTATATGGGAGACCTATATAATCCCCTCTGGCCCTCACTGAGGGGGCTGGCATCTCCACTACTAGGAAATCTGGGAATAAAAAATACTTCATGCTTGTGTCTGAGCTCAGGCTTTTTGTAGTGGCTGTTTAATTTTGTTCAGGCTCACATATTTCAGTCTTTAGACTGTTGAACTTACTAAAAGTCTACCTTGCAGGAATACTTTGAAACACCTGCTGTGTGCAGCTGTGTCTGAAACAAAATTTAATTTAAATTTTCAAGTCTAATTGTAAAAGTTTTTGGTGTGCCTTTAGGGCTGAGTGTAGTTATTCAGGAAGATTAGCAGTTCACAAGGTCATGTGCAAAGTAGGACTAACAAGATGCTGAGAAATAATAGTCTCATATGGGATTGGTTTCAGGTTGTAGAGCAATAGTTCAGAGATTTAATGCAGCTTAGATGTACTTGAAAACCAGCCCTGTTTTTTTAAACTTTTTTTTTATTTTCCTGACCTTGAAAACACCTTATGGGTGGCTTACAAATAAAAATCTAAACATCACTATAATAAGAAAAACTGCACAGATTTCTATTTTTCATTATTTTCTACTTATCTTTACTCTTATTTGAAGTCTCATATGATTTAATGATAGGCACACAGGATAGCATTAGCACAGCAGATTTTTTTAAAGAGATTAGATGAAAATTGGGTTGCCTTCTACAGAGCATTTTGCTTTACTTACCCCCCTCTTCTTTTCTGAAGCTATCTCCTTATCAGGTGTGAATACTAACAATGCTGATATGGGTGACAGATTGACCAAACAACCATAGCAACAGTAACTATTTTCCTTGTGATAAGAGCTATGCTAAAGGTTATGTGTATTACTGCATCTCTCAATCTATTTGCTCCACAGCACAGTGCCAGACAAAGGTAAGAATATGGAAAGCTACAGCCAGAATATGCATTTATTTAGAGGAAGCATGAGTGACTAAACTCTGGTTAAAGCATAAATGTGGATAATATTTCTTTTCTTGTACATTACATCAAAAGAAATATTATGAAATCTATGTTAAATAATTAGCTGCATTTTTCACTTGAAAATTTATTGGATTAATATCTTCTTAATCATGTTCCCTTAGGAAAGGGAATAAAAATAAAAACCCAGAGACTGCTTTAAGAAATGCATTTGTTACTTTCTCTTTTCAGGAGCAATATTGGACTTGTATAGTTGACCTAGACAATATTTAATATTGAGCTCAAGCCTTCTGTGTGTATCCCCAAAGCTCAGATGGTTTAAGGACACAAAGAAATGTCTCTGGACCATGAGAGCTGCTCATTTTCCCCAGCATGGACTAGAAGGAAGTAAGTCTGTTATTTCCAGAAGTAATATTCATACTGAGTTGAAGCTGTAATAACCTTCACATTAGTGCCTCACACCTAATAATCTAGAGTATTTTCCTTTTTTTTTTTAGTCTCTTTTTATTAGGATAATTATATTGAGTTATTTTTGCATTTTAATAATAGGAGGATAATCTTATCTGCCAGTCAGGTCTGTCTGTGTGAGTGGTCCCTGCTCTGAGAGTTGCCACAGCAGCAGCTCTGGGCCATTTATTAAATAAGGCTTCTCAATGTAACAAATAATGTGTGGTGATGGTAATTCACTGAAGCAGGTTGGATTTTAGGCTGGAGAGAGATATTGCACTGGATTTCTTCAGTGCTGAATCAAACTCAATGTCTTGTGTTGGAATAAGCTTCCTGTTGGAGGAATTAATATTTTGGAGTTACTTAGTCATTGCTCTGGAAAACTTTAATTTTCTTATTGGGCTTACTTAGGCTTTTAGGTCACCAGACTGAGTCTCTGCAGTTCTGATGAAAGAGGAAAAAAAGCCTCTGAGTTCTGTGTGTGAAAGAAAGAAAATGGCACAACTCTGCCTGGTGACACACTGATTTAGAAAGTGAATGACTGGTGTAGAATATCATGGTAAGTAGTCAAAATTTTTTAAAGTTCCATTAGCTAGAAACAAATCAAAGTTAATGAAGTAATGACCCTGGATGTTTTGACTCCCTTGTGGCTATAAGGGTGATTTTCAGTTTCTATGAATAGTCAGGCACAAGGATTCAAAATTTTTATTTTTTTCCCAGAAGAAAAGCAAAATATGTGGATCCTTCAAATGACCTCCATTATTTAACTTAGGGCTGGTATTCTATTTAATAGCACAACAGTTATGTTAAAATCAAAAGAACTGTGCCATTTTCATACTGCCAGAATGACTAGCTATTTTTTTTTCACATTACAGTGTAAAATTCCCTGTGCAGTTTAAAGGGCCCATGGTGCCCTTTTGCAAAGAATTCTCTGTCTGTGTGATAGTAGGAGGGCAGGCTATATTCATTAATATCCATTGTTTAAAGCCTTTAATGAAAATACACATTTTATAATTCTGTGTAAAGTTGCTGGTATGGTTTACTTCCAGAGGATGGATTTAAGTCAAGTAGAGGATGTGTCTACATAAATGCTGGAAATGTACAACAAATGTGGCTTTACCCTGCAAACTGAGGCTTATTTTTCATCCAATCAGTGACAGGACTTGAGGCCTGAAGTTTTGTCAGGGGAGGTTTAGGTTGGATATTAGAGAAATATTCTTCTCCTGAGCTGAGCTCCTGCCCACTGCTGCTCCAGGCCGTGCTGAGGCCACGTGCTGGGCAGGAGACAAGTGCTGCTGGCACTCCAACCCTGCAAAGGAAAGGATGAAAAGGTTGTTGTGTCTTGTTCTGCAGCATTTTATTCCTAGCAAACTAATAGATCACTTCCTGAACTCATCAGCTCTTTACTTCTCAGCATGGAGCATTTTCTGTTCTCATTTATTTGGGCTTGGGGACTGGGGGAAGCTCCTATTTTAAGGAAAAAACCTCGGACATGCAGCAATTTAATCACCAGAAATGTCACAAACAGTAACTCCACCAACATGCAGCTTTGGCAGACATCTGCTCCTGGTGCTTCAGAGGTGTTATGCAGCATTCTTTGGGGGATTCCCTTTTCCAGCTCCTGTGGGGACCACCTGCCACCCAGCACCACCAGAGAGTCCCTGCTCCTCCTGCACCAGTGGGGAATGCTGATGTCCCCGCTGCCTTTCCCAGGAGTGAGCATGCCCTGCTCTGGCAGTGCCACCTGCTCACTCTGCACTCTGTGAAGGAACACTTACACTTTTTTATTTTTCTGCTGTAACCACAATCTGCTTTTAGAATGATGAGAGAAGAAGGGTCTCCCTTAATCTTAATTACTGTCACTGGAGGCCACCCAAATTTTGTTCTTTTAAGGGCAAGTCACCCAGGTTTTAGTAGCTTTTTCTTAAATGGAAACTTCACAGATGATATAACTCATTTTAGTTTCTTCTGCAATCATTCTGTTGCTTGTCTTTGAAACCCCCTGAGTAGCCATCATGTACAAGTTGAACAAAACAGGAAGAAAAGGATATTTGTTATGTATGAGCACTGGAATCAAATGGTGAGCCTTTGAACAATCCTTCAGGCCCCTGTTTACAGTCCAAACGTATTTGCCTTTCCAAGATGTGTTTATTTTGTCTTCCTGTAATGAAACTGCTGTCTTCCTGAGAAACGCTTCACTTATTTGTGGCATCCACTTTCATGTCTTCTCATTATTTGAAAGCTATTTCACAATGTGGTAGAAACATTGTATTTCAGCCAGTTATTTCATTTAAAGTGTGAAAAAACCCATGCTGATTATAACATTTTTCCTCTCCTCCATAATTTTTATTTCTTATGGGTAGAGAAAGTATGATCACAAGTTTAAGCTTTCCAGTCATTGTAGGAAGAATGCAGTAGAGCTGTTTGATTGCTCATAAGGAGAGAATGGCACTGAAGCCCTGCACTTATTCACCACCTAATCATGGCAATAACTGGAACTCTGCAAGTAGGAGTGAAACACAGGTTATTTCATAGCTATCAGCCTAAGCAGGGAGGACAATTACTGACATTATATGAGCAAGCTCACATGCACAAAGAAAGGTGCAGGTGACTTCTGGCAATATTTGTTTGGGTAGATGTCATGACTTCTCTTTGGATAAACAGGCAGAAATAAGGCTTCTTGCTGGGTTTCTTGGGTGTTAGAAGGGAGGCTGGTATGGGGCAGGGGCCAATCTGAAAAGAACCGCAGATTTTTCTTCTAATTTTGGTAAACTGGGGATTACATAGTTTGGACTCTGCTCCTGTCTGAGCTGAGCAATATTGCAGCTTGTATCAGTGGGCTGGTAATCAAAGGTTTTCCTAATTGCTCTGTTCAAACTGGATTTGGGCTGTGGGGAGTCTCTGGGAATTAAGCAAATGCCCTCCTTGTATGCCCAGAGCCTGGGCAGTGCCTGTGCTCTGGCCCTCCTGGGGCACCTTCCCAGGGCTGTTATGGCTGATAGGCAGAAACCCCCACCTAGAAAAATTCTGAAATTCTGTTGCTACTATAGCTATAATTATGAATAATATGGGGAAGTTTCTCCTGATGAGTCAGATAAAATACAGCTATGGAATAGTTAACGTTTTGTAGAGCTCAGCATCAATTTCTGGAAGCTTTTAACAGAGACTTGACATTTCTAATTAGGAAATTTTACATACAGGCAAGTGAATTTACCCCCAGCTGGGAAAACATGGCTTAGCAAGAGTTTTACATCCGCCCTCATTGATCTACAGATTATCTCACGTTTGAGACTCTGGAGCCACTGGGATTTGCAAAGATGAGAAACAAATGTGGGAAAGTGCATAGAATTCCTTTCACTTCAGGGTTAGATAACAAAAACCTGGTGTTAAAAATAAAGAGGTAAGTTTATTTTTTTTTTTTTCCTTCATGCATAATTGTTGCAGAGGTCAAAAAAATCCACAAAAGCCAATAACTTGTCAGCACTGGCAAGAAGCTGTCATCCTGGTCAAATACTCAAAGCAGCATATTGGAAATAATCTTAAAGTAGCAAAGGACTATAATCTGTTTTCTTTTTAACTGTCCTGACAGTTAAACTGTTGAGAAACAAAATGTATGCATGTGAGCTCACTTAAACAGAGAAGTATTATGTGTCTGATGCTGCAATGTCTGACTTCAGAGAATCCCTCAGGGTTTTTGCATTTTTAGCTGCACTGTTTATATTTTTGACTTTGTTTTGTCCTAGCAGGAAATAACTATAGAAATACAAAATATAAATGAATTGGTTGTTGTGCTAGTTGAAAATACTTTATCAATATAAGGTGGCAGGGGAAATAAGACTGAAAGTCAGATGTGGCAGAGCTCTTTAAGTAGAGCTTTTGCTGATTCTCTTTATATGGAACATTTGTACAGTTCATTTCACTGTTGTGTTCAGATGGATTTTGTGAAGACATACAACTAAGTATGTGCTGCTGCCTTCAAATAATATGGCTTAAATGAAATAAAAATGAAATATTTTTTTCCTGTATATATTTTCCTGTATTTGAAATTATTCTGATGAAGCTGAAGTTACTTCTGTGTCGACAGAAAAACAGATAAGGAAGCAAACCATGAAATGTAGCCTATGAAGTGTTATAAAAATATAGATGTGCATACTTCCTGTAGTTGTGTGACTGGTATTCAGCCTTGGGAAGGTAGATAGGTATCACTGTCCTGTGATAAAGAGTGGAAAATAGGTGATCAAAATAAACACAGGAGTCCAAACAATGTACAGCTAAAAGCTGGGACAAGCTAATGGGCTAAAGGGGCTCCAGGTGATCCATAGCAAGGCCATGCATTTTAATGACTTGGTTATTAATAGGAGGTGATGGAAAAGTTTCAACATCATTGAGTTCCCTTCTCTGCTAATGCAGAGCAAAGCCTCTTGGGAGGAGTGTCTCAGGTACTGAGCTGGTGCTGCCCTTGATCTCAGCTGAAAGGCCAGGTCTTAGCAAAGACAATACAAGTGCAGTTTGGGCTTCTGTTAGAACAGTCTGTGTGTCCAAAAATGCTGGCAGAACTTATAGTCTCAGCCTTACCCAGTCACAGAAAGCAGTGGAAAACAAAATTCTGGTTAGTAGATTAGATGTGCTGCTTGGGAAGAATGTGACTGGATCAGAGGATCTGAATAAAAATGCAGCTCACCATGTGATATACTCTTGCCTCCTGCTTGGTTTACAAGCCAGCTGCAGAAGCAGACTATATATTTGGTGGTACACATTTCAGAGCTATTTGCTACATAGCTACCACAGACACCCAAGTGTCATTGTGTGCCTGAAGCCTATATAGTTTATTTAAGGAATAACCCACAAAGCCAGGGAAAAAAAAAAAAACCCAAAAAACCATAACTATTTCAATTTCCTTTTATCTCTGGTTCATTCGGGGTGTAAATACTTACAGTCTGTAAATTCCTTTTGTTCAGATAACATGAAGACCTTACCCTATTGTTCAAGCTGGGATTAATTCAATTTGAGAGCTATAACTCAAAATATAGAAAGTTAGAGAAGTATTTAAAAAAGAAAAATTACTTTTGTTGTTTTAACCAGCTCTCATTTTATGTGCAGATATACCCCCTCCTGTTTTTTTTTATTTCTAACTTTATTTTTGTAAGAGTGGAGTTATAGCTAGGCAAGCAAGCCCTACACTGTCTTTCACTTTTAGTGTTAAGTATTTGCAGCTTCCCTGAAGTCCAGTTTATATCTTTACACTTTGGTAACTTACTTTTATAATGGCTTTGACAGAATCACTGAAGCAGAGTCCATAATTTCAGAGGAATACATTTTGTAGACTTTAAGACAAATACTAGTAAAATATGACAGGCTGACCTTTTTCCTCTTGGTCACTTTTGAGAATAGCTATTTTTCCATGCACTGAGGAGAGTATGTATTCCATATATATACTGAACTTGGAAGGTTGTAATTATGAATTATTTCTGAGGTGAGTGGTTCTATAACTTACAATTTGAGAAGATTTAAATGCTGATGGTGCCCTGTTCCCATTCTTAGTGAAGACATAAAAAGGTCACTATTCCTTTGTCATTTCACTGTGTTGTTGCTGACTAGTGTTAATCATTTAATTAAAAGGTCAGATCAGTCATCCTCCTCTCCTTATACCTAGTGTGACTTTAATTATTTTCTTTGCAAATGAACTGATTTAATATTATTAAATAATACTTGATTTAAAAAATAATCCTCAGGAGAAGTGGAAATTCTCTTTGAAGGCAAGCTAGCTTTGAAGGTTAGAATAAACTGAAAATAGCTGGATTTCTAAAAACTATTTTCTCCATTAAATAATGTTAAAATCATAGGAAGGTTTTACTGAGAGCATCTGGGGGCTTTCCTATCATGTATTTTGCTGTCTAGTCAGCAGGGCTGCTGGAAAGCAGGAGTTAAAGTGCTACTAATCACTAAAGCCAGCAAACCCCACTCTCATTTCATGTATCCTGTGGGGATTTGCAGCATTCCCACAGAGGGAGAGCAGGGGCAGCTGGGGCTAGAAGCAGCTCTTAGCCCTGAACAGCACTGGCCACCCTGGTGTCTGCTGGGCTCAGTGGGGATGGCATTTGCACAGCCCCTGGAGCTGCAGAACGCCTGGTGGCCTGGGGACACTCCTGCTGAGGGGCTGCAGAGCCTCCTTTGCTTCCCTTCCTAAGGGCCTGCAGCTGTAAATAAAGGAGCTTGTAAATAAAGGAGTGCATGGCATGATGCTGCTTGCCCCTCTCCATGGGACATGGCCTTCCTGTGAGGAGATTCCTCTCATCTACCCCAGCACTGCCTGAGCAGCCTTACCTTCGTCTCACAGTCATGACATTCTACTTGGTTTAAATTTTTAATGGAAAATGTCTCCCACTCATTCATAACTCTGAAAAGCAGGGAAAAGGAGCAATAATTTGCACTGCAGATATAATATAACATTAGGGCCAAGGTGACTTTGAATGAAGTGGCACAATGGAAGTTTGGATTGAATGATATTTGTAGAAGAAAGTGTGACAGTAGACTAAACTTTGTTTAGCTTGGTGTTCAGTCTGCCTTCTGTTCTGAAAACAGCTGCAACAATGGATGATGCTTAACCCTTAGATCCTGTCCAAACAAAAGAAGGAATTAGGTCCATAATTTTAGCTGGTTCATCAAGAAACTTCACAAATTGAGAACCTTTTCAAAAGTAGAATTGCATCTATTGATCTTATGTGTGGATGTATAAGAGTTAAAGAGTTGAGGAATGCTATTTTAAAATTACATGCAAAAATTAACATCAAAAACCCAGAGGCATTTCCAATGTCCCCAGGACATTGATCTCTGTCTAGGCAACTTGCAGAATGTAAGCAAGTTCTTAGAAACTTTGTATATCAAATTATGACACCATTCTTAATGAATAGTGACATATTTGTAGAAAGCAGCATCAAATTGATGAACAAGCTGTGATCTGGGTTATTTGAATATTGGGTTATATTGAGCTTTTCAAGAATCCTCAAATGTAATGCTGTCTGGAGTTGTCTGAAAAAGCTGAGGTGATTAAGTGCAGGGTTGTGATTAGCTGGGCTTTGACAAGATGGATTTGATCGTGTCAGACTGGGCTTTCTGGAGGAATTGCCTCTCTGAACTGAACCACAGCTTGAGATGTCAGGGAACATGGGATTTCTGGGCTGTAAATCTTAAAGAAGTAATTTTAATTGGTAAAAATAAGGACTGACTGGGAAATGATCCCAAAGAAGAAGAATTGGTACATCTATTTGTTTTTCAGCAGCATACATCAGTGCAGAGCAACTGAGAAATGTCAGGCAACCTGAGCTGTCAAGGAGTGAGCACAGAGCTGAACTGGTTTTAGTCAAGCATCCAGAAATGGCTGCTATGCAGGCAAACAGTGGCAAGGAAAGTCAAGGGCAAGCTTGCTATTTACTGAGCATTCAGCTAATTATCCATTTCACTAAATACAGGAACACTCTATCCTTTATGCATTGCAAAAAATTTGGTTTTGAAGTTAGAGTTCAATAAGTACTTAATAACTGCAAAATTACCTCATATTAGGTGCTCCTGTGTTTTAAATTAGCATAACTTTACACGTGGCTTGTGTTGCAAACTATCATTTCTTTTTTTTTGTTACAACAGGAAGAACACCAGATGCAATACCTGTGTTTTTGCTTTTTTTTTTTGTTTTCCTAACTCTATTTTCTTGGCTGGAGGAGCTGTATTATGCCTATAGCCCACGATGGCTGCCTTGAATTGTGTCTTCCAGTGAATGAAATGGAAATGTTGTTTGGAGAAAATAGAAACTTCTCCCTGATCAGCCTCCTTGTATTTGGAGATTTACAGCAGTACCTTGCTTCTACAGTTCTCATCCTGTTAGTATTATTCAAACTGTAAGTAGTATTCAGTAACAAACAGTATATTAGTCAATAAAATAGGCAGAATTTATTCTCTCTTTTCCATAGTAAAGAGTGGTTGTTAAGAACCTTTGATTTGTGACACTGAAACTTTGAACACACTCACAGAAACAGGATGACTCCAAAATCAGCTAGGGCAAGGTAAGTTAAATTATCATTTCTACCACAGAACAGCTGTGATAGAAGTCTAAGGATTCAAGCCTGATGTGGAAGAATATTCCTTTTTTGAGTATTGAACTTATGGAAACTAGTCCATAAAGAACAATCATCATGCACCCTTTTACTGGCAGTGCATTTCAATAACAGCTTGGAAGTGCTGTATTCAGTAATTTCAACATTTCATCCATTTAGAAAAAAAATATTTCTGTCCCCTTCACTTCTCGAGTTTACATTCACATTCATTCTGTTTCAAAGGGAATGTTTGTCAGTGTTAAAGTGAAGAGAGAGTGATATTTGCTATTTTTCCACGCTTATAGTAAGTCCACAGCAAGTCCTCTGATTCACCTCTGAGAACTGTTTGGAATTTTATCTACTCCTCACTTAAAGAAAATCCCTGCTGGAAATGTGCCATTTTAATAAAGGAACTTGCCTCTCCTGTCTTTTGGAGTGAAGCCCCTCTCACTGCTCTGGCCTCTCCAGCACACACAGCAGGGCAGGGCTGCAGGTTTTATCCAGGTGTTGTAGGGCACTTCCCATGGCCTTTCTGCAGTGCTGCCTCTTGCTGCTGCTCCCTGGGTGCCAGCCCCTGTTATGTGTGTCTGCAGGTCACTTGGCTTGTGATTGCTCATCATTAGCTCCACTCTTCTGAGGGGCCAACTTCTCATTTTTCTCCCTTTGGTGAAGCCGTCACTTCTTGCCAGCCACTGGGACCTGTTTTCATACTTATTACTGCTTTTTGCTTATTACGAGCCAGGTTCCAGAGAAAAGTTCTGCATTAAAATGAAGGGAAATTTAAAAAATGCGCTTGTAATGAGAGCAATTAATCAGAGCAGACTGCAGCATCAGCAGTACAACTGAGTTTGCTGGTGTGAGGAGGACTGAATGAGAGGGCTGATGAGAAATGAGAAACATGAATTATTTGGGGCTCTGATGTGGCAATCTTTTGCATGAGGTACAGAGAGAGGCTGTTTGGAGACACTCCCATTCCTTTCCATCACATAAAAGGGGCTGTCCTGCAGGAGTCCTGACTTTCTCATCAATACAGCAATTCCTTCCTGCTGGCAGCACAGGGTGGCTTTAGTGACCCTGGAATGTCTCAGTTTCTGTGGGAAGCAGGCAGATGTGCACATCTGAAGTGGCTGCATTATTAGCTACAGAATCACTGGGTTGATCACTATAGCAGGACAGGTCTTACTGCTCCTAACAGCAGTCTCAAATCTGCACTGTCTGTAGCTTTGAATTGCAAATTAAAAAGGGATGTATCCAGGTTTTGCAAATAGCCTGAGCCAGACTTTGAGCATACCTAAATTTACTTTTTTTTTTTTTAAACATACTTTGAAAGTTGAGTAGTTCTGGTGTTGGGGGTTTTTTTGGTGGTTTTGTTTGTTTGGGTTTTTTTCTCCTGAGTATTCTCAGAGATTTTTCTGAATTCCCTCATTCCAAATGAACTGATCTAGGTTCCCAGATATCTCAGATGCAGTCTGTTGTTGAAGCCCACAGTATTTTAGTCAAGCATCTCCAACACACGCTGTCTTTTGAGACCGCTGTGCTGGTCCCATCCCCTCAATGAAATGCTATGTCAGGCATTCCCAGAGCAATTTTTTTAAAATGCTGTCTCTCTGAGCTCTCCTCCAAACTGTAAGGCAGAGCCAGATCTGTCAGGCCAGGCTCTCCTGTCTCTGAATTACTCGCAGCCAAGATTAATTAGCACCCAAAGCATTTCCAGCTGAACGTTTGTGCGATGCGTCACCACTCACCGGGCTGTGATTCATTGCTCTGTCACTGCTTTGAGATACAGTGTATGAGAATGCCATATAAATGCAAATATAAATACAAACACTGAATTCCCCCTGTTGGCTAGTGATAAGGTGCTCATCCAGATGGCACACAGTGATTTAAAAGTGGAAAACAATATTTGGAAGGAGGGGGAAGCTTTATGATTATTCTTAAACTCTGTTTTCTTTTTCTTATATAGGCTTTAATTGAAAAAAAAAAGGGAACCACTTGGTTTCTTCCTTGGCTACCTTTGTGGTGCACCAAGGTGATATTTTTCTGATTATTTAGATTAGATATATTTTGAGGATACATTTTGAGATGTGTTTGGGAAATGGTACCATTTGTTGTATGTGGGAGTGTGTGTTCTCAGGGACCAAAGCAAACGAGGTCTGGTGGTTGTCTGGATGCATTTGGGCTTCAGAGTAATGAGGATGGCAGGACATTGCTTTTGCTTCATTCCCTGATCACCTGCACAGTCTCAAAATGTGTGAGATGTTCCTGCCAAGGGACCTGGGGCAGCTTAGGCTCCTCTTGCCCAGCCAACCAAAATGGAAAGGAGGTGTTTGCAAAGCCAAGGCTTCTCTCATGATGGTATGGCAGATACTTTGATTTGTATTTCTTACTCTTATCTTTAAGTACATGCTCGTAATGGAAAAGTATTTCTTTTGTCTGCAAAGAATTTTGTCCTGAAGGTACCTATGTAAGCATGTCAATCCTGTTTATGTCTCTAGTGTTGGTGGCACAGACTTTTAAATTTTCTGTATTGCTGTACTGGTGCTGCTGTGTGTATAAAGTTCTCATCCAGACCAGCCTTCTGTGTGGGCAATGCAAAAGGAAAGTTTTCAGTGTAAACTGATATTTTTTTTTATCCTGGTATTTTGCCACTGCATCCACACAGGTGGAAATGTGTTTGTTATACTCCCTTGCTCCAGGGACGTTTTTTGACTGAGGTTTGTGTGGATTTGGAAACTGGAAATCTGAAGGGGGTCAGTATGTGTTGCTGTGGTTTCAGAGGCGGCAGGGCTGATGGATCACCTCTGCTTTAAGCTCTGGGTCTCCTCAGTGCTTTAATAATCATTAGAGGCCTCTCCTAGTAGTATCTTACAATAGCTTTTCCTTGAGTGCTCTTGCTGGCATAAAGCATGTGGCTGCCATATTTCATTCATGATTGCAAGAACCAATTCTCTAAATGTGTATAACTGCTACTATAATTTTAAATACTAATTCACTTTTACATGTTTTGCACTGACCATACACTACTTGCATTAATAAGACTGTGTCCTTTTCTTGAAATGTATCCAGTCTGTGTAATCCAAAGATGTTGGAAAAACAACAAACATAGTGAAGGACACTGGATTTCTTGCTCATTTCCCTGTCTAGTGTTAAGGTTTTGCTTTCAAGACTTTTAAGAAGAGAAGTTGGAGATTTTGGGATGCTTTTCTAGTTGAGCTAGATCCACAAAGGATTAGAGGGCTTTGCCCATTATTCCAGTTCTTTTCTGAAAACAAAATTAGACTTGCTGTATCTGTTGTAAGGTGGTGGAAGTGAGGCTGAAAAACGAGTGGGGATGGGTGATGATTGGTACTGTGGAGTTAGGGAGAGAAAGGAACAACAGATTAGAGACAAGGTATTGGGAGTGAACAGGAAGATGCAGAAACACTAGGCAGGTGGGAAATGGGCTGGGTAAGGTTCAGGAGACAGCAGGAACAAGGAGTTAAAATCTGCCAAGCATTGCCAAAGCAGCAGGAAATGCTTTTATCTGTAACATTTTGAATAGACTATTGTAAAATATAGATAATTAGTTGATGGAAACAGTAATAGGAGCTTTAGCATAGATCTTAGCGCCAACAATGTGGACAGCATACCTTATTTGTGTGTAGAAATGCATCCAGACCATGTAGAAATTTGAGTTTTCTTTTGTTGGTATCTGGTTCATGACCTGTAGATTGACATATGTCTTGACATTTCTGGAGTGATTCCCTTTGCTCCTGGTTTAATTGAGCTGTCCCCTCATTCTGAATGCTGTTCATTGTCAAATTTAATGTGGAACAAAACCAATGCTTCATCATTGCCACCTGCCCTGCTTCTCATATTAGATATACTTAAGTTCTCTAGCTGGAGAGCCTTTTTATTGTGCTCCCACAGCAACCATGGCAGACTTGCCATGACTATAACTTTGACTTCCACTTAATATACGTGCCAAATATTGCCTCTTTTTCTGCTGTTTCTCTTGTGCTTCCTCTTTCTTTTCTTATTATTGTTTAAATTAATACCTGGGTTGGTGTGTGAACCCAAGTATTAATTAAATAAATTAGGCTTACATGAACTCTGAAGCTCAACGGTGTTTGTCTCCTCAGCAAAACAACAGGGGGGAAAATTTTAAATTTGGTTATCTTCAGGTCTCTTATAGTATAATATTTGTATGCTCTCTTTATAAAACAGGGGTTTATAAACCCTGTTTACATTTTCTTTCTTCTTTCTTCTTTCTTTCTCTGTCTCCATTTGCCCTACAGATTATTTATATTGATGCCTTCTTCTCTTAGTTTCTTTTTCATTCCATGGCCTGTTGTTAATAGCAAAATGTCACACTGTAAGATAACATATAGAGACAGAAGAGAAGGGAAATACATGGTGATTGCAGCAATTGACTCCATAATAAACAGGATATATGTTGACTGCGTCCTCTGATGACAAAAAGTCACTTGGAGAACTGGAAGTGGACAGCAACATTTCAGTGCTGAATCCATTCACACCTGAGATTATCAGCACTAGAAATTTAAGGTCCGGTTTTAAGTTCACCAGTTTTGGATTGTTGATTTTTTGTGTAGATTGTTCACTACTTTTAAATGAATGGTGGTTTACCCTGGAGCATACCAACAAAAGGTCACACCTGCATGGTGTATGGGAATGGGAGAGATGTCCAGGAAAGGAAATAGGACTCCCTTAGCTGGATAAACACAGGTGGGATTCACTTTTAGAATGAAGATAAATGACAGTGTAGCTGGCATAGCTTGCACCCCCAAAAATGCCATCTGCATTAGAAGTTCTGACTTGATTGGTGACACCAAAGTATTCTATGTGTATTCAGAGGTGAAAAAGTCTAAAAATGAAGAATCTTGCAATAACTGACTGGAATCAAGTCTATGTTATGCTGGATGTGCCCTCTAATCCCTCATGGTCATCAGCAGAGTATTGTCATTGAGATCTCCTCTCTGGAGCCAGTGAGCTACTGTAGGTTGTAACTAGCTGACACTCAGTTAATATTCAGCTGTGTACATAAAAAATGGGGGTTTTGACAGTGTTTAATTCTGTTTCAGCTTTGCTCCTACTGAAACAACCTCCTTTAGAGGGTATATAGGTGCTTTGGCTGCTTCTGTAATCCTCAGAACTCATTAACAGCACTGGGGTGCCAGACTGAGGGGAGGATTCCTTTCCCTTTATCTTCGTTAGACTCCCAGTGTGAGAGCAATTTATTGTGCCCTTGGACAGGAGAGCAGGGCTTTGAAGGAATATTTCACCATGAATCCTTGCTTACTCAAAATCCCCATTCAAACTTGAGAGATTTCCTTGAATGAAAATAAAACCCCGCAGGACCAGGTCTGTTATCTTTAATGGCAGAAATACAAAAAGCTGCCACCTTGAACTCTGTTTTTGACAGGTTAAATGCCTGTGTTTCATCTTTAAAGCAAACTTTATAATTGTATTACAGAAAACAATTCTCCAAGTTTAGTGAGGCTGCAAATCAAGGGTATAGTACACAGTGTTAATGAGGAAAGAAACCTAGCAACTCAGTGGGAGGGAGAAAAAAGAAGTTTATTTTATTACCTTTGTCTTTACTGTAAGGTTATGGAAGAATTAGGTAGAAAAGCTATACACTTTACAGAAAGATTTTGCTGTTGAATACTTGCCTATCAACTAGATATTCTGGGAATCACAATGGCCTTGAGAAAACAAATGAGAAGATACATGAGAGAAATCTGAAATTCCTCAAGACTTCAGCCATGTTCATCTGACAGATCATGAAAATCAGACAGATCATGACCTGCTTATGCTCAGCCCCTGGAGATGCTGCTGTGCAACATGGCTGATATTGTTTTAAATTCCCAGGGCCTGGAGCTAGGTGAGGCCCTCTGGGGCAGGGCAGGAGTGTGTTTTACACTGTGTTTTACTCTGTGTTTACACTGTGTTACACTCTGTTTACACAGAGTTTTACACTGTGGTTTGCCAGCACTGAGCCAGCTGGGCAGGTCTCACCTCACACCTGATTACAAACCTGGACCAAGTGCACAAACTGATTTATTTTGGCTCTATGTGATGGGAACAGCAACTCCTCAGTACATTTGTGAGAAGGTCAATCAGACCAGCAGGACTAAAATTACTCTTTGAAAAGAGGTTCAGGAGTACCTACCTGTAGAGTGTGAACTTTTCTTCCTTGCAGAATAGGAACATGGAGATTTTGGCAACGTTTGATCAGTGTCCACCTTGCAAGTGAACTCAGGAGCTGCCTCTCTCCCTGCTGGCACTCACTCGGGTTTCTGAAGGGAAAACTTCCTCCATCCAGCCTTTCCCTACCTCTCCTTCTGGCCCTTAGGAGCCTCTAGAGTCCCTTCTAGTCTGGGAAATGCTGTACCAGCACTCATGAGTATCTCAGTACAGCAAGGCAGGAGCTCAGGTGCAGACAGGGCTCTGGTGCAGATCCCCTTGCTGTCCTGCTCTGTGACACCTCTGAAGATGAGGCACCAATCACTGTGAGGCAGTCTCAGAAATGAAGATATGCCTTTCAAGGCTGGGAGACTTCAATCATTTCCAAAGTGCAGACTGCTAAAGAGCAAAGCAACTATTTACCAGTCCATGTAGTAGAACCCAAGCTGCTTATTCTTTAGTCATTTGTATCAGATGGGAAACAAATAGATTTTTGCAAAATTAATGCAAATTAAGAGGGAAATGCTGATTAGTTCCGGCAAGCTGCATATGAAGAATGGATTTTCTCTGCCTTTAATATGCTCTGCTAGTCTTCTCTTCTGCCTCAGTACCTTTTTCTCCCCTGCCTGTTATAGTTTGTAATCCAATACTGTTATAAAGGTCCCACTATTTTATGCGTGCAGCTTCCAGCTCCTGTTTTCCCTCTGCTCTATACAAGGGTGGCCTCAGGCTCTCTGCATGCTTAACTGGAATAAACTCCCATTCAGCAGGTGAGGAGGATGCAGGGATCCCGTGTGCAGGTTATGGAGCAGCCTCTTCCCAGGCAGGTGCACGAGTGTCCATGGAGCGCCTGGACTGAGCCAAGCAGGATCCTGGAAGCTGTGCCCATGCTCCAGGTGCCCTGGTGCACAGTTACAGCTGATTTCTGAGGATGTGAGCTCAGAACACGAGTCAGATAAACCCACCGGTGAAGAAAAGGGCTGGCTGGCTGCAGCACAGAGCACAGATGGTGTAGTAAAGGAGCCACCTGCTGAAACAGGCTGGGCTGAGTAGGGGCTGCCTCCTTCCTCAGCAGCCAGAGCAGAGAGCCACGGGTGGGAGAGAGAAGCAGCTCTCGAGGCGTGGGTGCAATGCACAGTGAGAGTTCACAGAGAGGACAGACTGCCCTGGGTCTGACTTGTGTTTTGAGGGAAAAGTGCTTTGGAAGAACCTGTCTTGATTCCTTAAGGAAGCTTTTTCAGCATATTTTAAGACGTACTTTCAGCTGGCTTTTGACTACACATTTTAGGAACACAGGATTGCATTCTAGACCAGTAAAACACTTCTTGTCTTAGATGAAGGAAACTGCGGAAAATAAAACTACTAAAATCTATGCTGCAACAATGACTTTTATCTACTGAGAATTAGAGTAAAAGATGCAAGGCAAGAATATGATTTGAAGTCTCTGGACAATCAGGATGTGACCCACAAATAGGAAAGAATCATTGTGAAACAGAAATGCATCTTTCCAGAAAATGCAGAGAAAAAAATTTAGAGATAAACTACTGCTACCACCAAGGCTGCCAGCACTCTAGTAGGAGTGCTACTGCTAAGCACAAAGATTCCTCAGTGGCAAAAGTTCATCAGGAGAGGCTGAATATTAAAGAAATAATATTTTAAAAGGAAATAATTTGGTTTGAGATTGCAGTTTTCATCTTCATCAAAGTCTGTTAAGAGAATTTTGAGGTTACAGGCCATCACAGGAAAATTCAAAAAGAGTGGCCTCAAAGGGCAAATATGACACTGAATTGTGTTAGGGAACAGGGCAGGATGTGGTGTTTGGAAGCTCCTTGTCCTCCTCTGTCAATGACTATGGGAGAAGATGGAGAATGCCCGAGACAATGACCACAGCCTGAATCAATGAATTGGGAAAAGCTGAGATGGTGCACAATTGTTCTGCTGCTGGAACTGACAGTACAGAGAGAAAAGAACTTCTTTAGAGAGGGAAAAAAAGCCCACTCCCTGCTCTGTGCTGCTCTTTTTAGGCTCCTTCCTCATCTAAGTTCTTGCCATGTGGAGGGAGGAATGGGCTGAGGTGAGTGATTTCTCCTTCCCTTTCCACAGAATTTTCTGTAAAATCTCCCAGCACAGAGGTGATTTTCCTTCCAAGTTTGTGTAATATTTCTGAAGAGCACCAGTGGATGTAGCTAGGAAATACTCCAAAAATCTGCAGAAATTTAAGCCCTCCTCTTTTCCTGAGCACTTTCCTTTGTGATGTTCAGTGTGTCAGCTCAGCTCAGCAGGAATACCCTGGAGGCTGTGCTTTGCATGTGGCTTTGCTTTCTACACCCAGGAAAAACCCAGCTGTTCCTGTCAAATGTCTTGGGATTTCTGTGATAGGGATTACAAGTGGCTGTGGTGGAGGTTTTGATAGAAGTGGATGGGCAATTACTTGTATCTTAATCCGAGAGGCAATAGATCCCCTGAAACCAGTCAGGCTGGGCTGCTTTTGCAAGTCCTATTAAACAATCATGTGAAAATGTTGTTGCCTGGTAGAGGGTCAGAATCACTGTATTTTGTGCAATAAATGTGAAAGCTTTTTGAAAGAAAAAAAAATCCAAAGATGACCTCAGGACAGGAGGATCTGAAACTCAGCCAGGCTAAATTTGCATAAAGAGAGTGCAGGAGGAGAGAGGCAAACTTAAATAAGTACAAGGTTGTTTGTTGTGATAAATTAATGCCCTCAGTTGTCAGATGGATATGGGAGGTAAGCAGCACACCTCAGCACACCTGAAACAGAAAGGGAGTGTTTTCCAGACAAAATCATTGTAGTGTGTGTCCTCAGCTGGTTGAAAACTGCACTGAAATAAGTCATGGATGTCAATAACCAAGTCATGTCAGAGACATAAATTAAGTCAGCTCTGGTTGTTAGTCTTGTTCACTTCTATATTTTCATCTCTGGCTGCTGGAATTGAGTTTATTTTATAGATTTTGTAGCTTGTGAGATCCAGAAGGGACTGCAGCATCTTTGCAGAAAATAATCAGGATTCTTGATAATTTTTGGAATGCTCCCACTCAATAAGGTCAGGTCTTATGCAAATATTCATGCAATTGAACCCTTTGGATGAATAAAATCCCAAAGTGCAGTATTTAAACAAGGAATAATTAGCTACTCATTATTAGTTGAGCCTGCAGGTTTTCCATCATAAACTAAACATGAGTTAGCATTACCTTAACATGCCAAAGGTAACTCTGGGACAATCCAAGAACTGCGTTTAAGACACAGAATTTGTTCATCCCTTCTTCTATGCTACTTTTAATAAATACCTACTTTATTCTCTTAGCTCTGTCTAGTGTCTTTTCCAGGTCAGCCTCTCAAGGCATCATTATCACAGCTTCCCAAGATAAGAAATAGACCTCAACCAGGGAGGATGACAAGAGGTTTCCTTTGCTGAGGTTGTTTTCTTGCTTACAAGATGGTAAATACTGGAAGAACTGGTGTAGTCTACTTTAGGGAAAAGGAAACTGAGGGTTTTCAACATCTTTGAATGTACAGAAAGATTCTACAAAGAGAATAATACTCCTTTATGCTCACTGGACTTTGAAAAGACGTAATAGATGGAGTTTATATGTATGCCTGCAGCCAGAGATACTAGATCACACCTCAGAAAACTTTTCTGGTAGTATGTACAGTTAAGTAATGGAATGAGGTGATAATGTGCTCTTGGGTAAATAAATGTTGGTGAATGAGGCTCTTTCCCCTGGGAAATGCAAGGATGTCCCTTCTGCAGCACAGCCCCAGGAACCTGTACCAGCACTGCTGTGCAAGGGACTGGCAGGATGGTTAAAGGAAGTCCTTCGTGTCTAATCTTCATCTCTAAACTTTCAATTTTGTGCATTTCTGTCTTCAGCTTTGCTAGCAGAGGCTGGACCACTTATTTTGAGTCATCATCCCATCAAAATTTTTACCCCTGTACACTCTTTCTAATGTTCACCTTCCTCCACTGTCTCAAGTCTTCTCAGCTCAGTCAGCAGCAGACTCACTCTATTTACAAAAAGAGGGAAAAAGATTTCCTAAGTATGGCTGGGGTGCTGCTGTTCCTGAATTGTCCTAAGGCAAACTCTTTTGTTCCCTTAAATGCATATATAGAGCTTACTAAGCATCAGTTGGATGTGTGAAATCAGCTGGGTGAAGCTGATCCTTTGGTTATGCAAAAATAAGATATTGCAGAGAAAAAGGGAGGACTTATAAAAATTAGTGGCAAAAACTTCCCTCTGTTGAAACCAGTGGAAATTTTCATTGACTTTGATGGGGTCATAAATTCACAATAATCCTTATATTTTAGCACAAATTGGTAAAGATGCAGTAACTTCACTGGAGCCCTGTCAGTGTACAGGAGAACACAATTCTGTAAGTCTGGGGATTCATGAAATGATGTGTTTCAATATGTGGGTTGCTCAGTTCTCAACTCAAATGCACTGTGAGTACTATCTGAAAAGCTAATCTAAAGTAATAAAGCTAATGTGCTCTTGGAGCATCCTGAGGATTTGAAGTCAATGCAGTTCTTGAATGACGAACATAATTTCGAAAGATATAAAATAGTTTATAAAAGCACATTGCAGTCCATTGTAGAGGAGCATCTTTCTATTTTCGGTGGAAATGAAATCTTTGCTGTGGCATGAACTTTGGGTTGATCAATCTTCAGCGTAGTCACAAATACAATTTACTGTTATTACAACAATTTGTTGTTTTTAAAGCACTAGCAATGTTCTTAGTAATTTGCAGATAGGTGTTCAAACAAAAGCTGTTCCCCAAAGGAAGTAAAGTACACACCTTTTGTAGATAAAAGAACAACATATATGTTGTGTAGCACACGGCATACTGAGCAGGTACATGCTTTAGGAAAGAACTTAGATCCTGCATGGATAAAAAAGGGAGAAAATCTTAATTGTTTCCTCCACTGCTGTATTGTTCAAACTCCCTTGTAGGTGTTTTCCTGTTTCACTGTATTGGCTCCTATATATGCCACAATACCTCCCATTCCCTGAGCAGAGGAAACTGAACCAGCAGGATTTTTCTAGGAGAAACATTGTCTTTTCTGCCATGGCTAAGAGGCTACTGGGGCCCTGAGCCACAGCCTGGTGCTGGCTCTGCAGAACTGGCAGAGGTTGCCAAGCTGACAGTCCAGAAAGGGTGGCAGTCACGTGCATTTTTATCATGTTTAACTTTGTATTACTGTGCTGTATGTGCTGTGAAGGTACAGTCCACAGGCTGTTCTCAGCTCTGGGACAACAGGGAGACTTCTGTCCCTCCTTTGTTTGGGGAAAGGAGTAAAAATAGTTGGTTTGCATGTCAACTCAAACTCTGCAAATTTGGCTGAAATCTTGCTGTTGTAAACAGTCTTCAGTAAAAGTTGTTCAGCCAAAAAATGTTGTGACAAAAACTCTTGTCTTATCTTCAGAAAACATTCAACCCAAATGATGGGCTCTCTCCAGTGGCACTGCAGGGAAAGGGAATACAGCCATGCACTTTGAGATGGGCATCAAACAGGTTTAATGCATGGAAAGAGCAAGCCACATATTCCCACTGGGCTGGAAACCAGAGCAGGCTCTCATCCTGACAGTGGCACCTCCTGCACATCTGGCTCAGTGCTTGTGTTCTCTCCACGTGCTCCCCATGCAGCCCCAGCAGCTGGGGGATGGCTTTGTCATTTACTTTCCACTCTGTGTGGGTGGGCATGATGAGCTAAAGCCACAGACAATTCAAAGGCTGATAAACAATTACTGAACTATCACAACAGAGCACGACACCAATCACAGAGGCACAGCAGACTTCAGGGAAAAGGAAAAGAAGAAGCAGCTTTATTTTGATTCACACATTATACAGAGTTTTGGGGATGGCTGTAGATTGGAGAAAGAGGTCACCACCTCTCCAGCTACACTGGTCAATGGAAAGGTCCATCAAACCTTTCTCCTCCCACGAGAAAGGAATGAAAAACAAAAGGACAGTTAGAAAAACATCTGCATGTTTACAGAAAAACCTCGTGAGCAACTTTATCACAAAAATTAAAACATCAGAAGGCTAAAACTCAAGGCAACACTGAACCTTTATGCCATCAAACCTTCCTTCTTCATCATCATGCTTCTTCTCCTCCTCAACTCTTGTAAACCCTCATGTGTGCTGCTGCAAGAGGAAAGGCTGGCCCACCTTGTGGCTGATGAAAATTGTTTCTAAGGGTGACTGAATTGTCATGTAGAACCAGCTTCTTTTTTCTTGCATTGGTTTTCTTTTGCCTTTCTCTATTTCATTTAGGTTTTGTTTTGTTCTACTTGCTGACTGCAATCTGCATCTGTTTATAGGGACAGCTAAAATGAAAGCAAGTAAATTAATGGGTTGACTTGCAGCACAAGATTGAATGAGTTGTTTAGACAGACATCTCCTCAGGTCTCTTTTCTCTGACTAGCTGTGAAAGCTCCTGCATCCATTTCCTTTACGTTATAGGGGTACTGAATTAACCAATAAATCGAACTGAGCCTGTTTCTGTAAAATCTGTGACAAAAGTTTGGACTTTTAAACAAACCCAGACTGCATTCACATCTGTGTTTTTTATATGTATTCTGTGCACAATCCCTAGGAAAAGAATGCTTGTTACATTATCTAAGTTGAAAATAATATTTTGCAGTGAGTACATGAAGCAAATTTTGCATTTAAAATTTTGAAGTACTAGAAATGGAGATTAATTTTTGAAAGTTTTCTTTGAGAAAAGAGGAAATCCCTGTGTAAGTAATAGATCATCCTATTGTAAAGTTTTTGCTCAATAAGGAGCATGTTATACAGGACAAGTAGTTAAGATGTGCAAGTGTTAATGGTTGAACAAGAAGAAAGATATCTGACAAATTATTCACAGAGCAGAGTGATTTGACTTTTTTTTATCATTGTGATCTTTTAGTCTGACCTCCTTTATAACACTGTAGAGGAGACTTGGATTAATTATTTCTTAATTGAAGCAGAGTAGAGCTTCTGGAAAGATGTCATATCCTGCTTTAAAAATGAACATGATGGAGGTCTCGGCATGAAATGTGGCAAAAGACTCCAGCAATTGTTTGTCCTCTTTGCAAGATTTGTGTCCTTTTTCTGTAACCTGAATTTCTCTCTTTTTGGTGCAGTATGTAATTATTTGTTACACTGAAGAACCTATTAATAATAGTTTTTTTCTTTATGTTTTAGTTATTTCACTGTGTTTGGCTGTCCCTTTATTTTGCAAATGGAGCAGATGCCAGCATGACTCATATGCTGATAAATTGTTTCTATATTCAATGGGAAAGCTATTTTATGAGGGAAGAATCTTTATAATAATTTCTAATTGCTTAACATTAAATAGTTTTTAAATTTAAAACTGAAGAAATAAAGACTTCAGAACTCACAAACAGAAGTCAAATAACAAGAGAAGTTGATTGATTAGGTGACTCTTTGTCACACCAAATTGCCATGACTGTGAATCCAGTCATGGCAATTTGTTTTTATTTTGGATGGTGTTAACAGCTTAAACTTCCTGCCTCCCCACAAAGCGCATATTAGTTTATTTCTGAAAAAAAATATTGCAATCTTTTCTTATACAAATGAATTATTTCATTCTTCTGTGGGACATCACGTCCTACACCTCTTCTGTTAATGTGGAACTATTAGTGGAGTGAAAAACCCTCATTGTTTCTTGTTTCTGAATATTAGCCTCAATTTGAAAACCATGAGTTACATTCTAATGTTCTGATTTTTTTTTCACTGATAAGTTTAATCAGTATTTTTGTAAGTTGAGAACTAATATTATTTTTGTCTCTCTTGAGTTGAAATATTCTGACATAGATTTTGACCACAGTGAAAATATTTCAGCAGTTTACAAATTCTGTCCAGCCTTAGGTGATTTCCATTTTCTTCCCTTAGATGGTGCTAATAAGGTACAAAAAGCAGACCCAGACTCTGCAGTGTTTTAGAAAGAACACAAAGTACAATGAAGGCTTGTTTGGATTCTATGAGCAATTTCTTTCCTCCTCTCTGTGCTACATTTCTGCCTTATTTGTGCTTATTGAGGCTCCAGAATGACACTCTATAAAAGTATCAAATTTGGTAAACAATTACATCTGATGACTATATGTTCATTTTGGAAAACTAGAGGAACAAATGTTGTCTGTATCTGAGCTGCAAAATGAACAGACTTTTCATTAGCCTTGTACTCTCCCAGGGAAAGCTTACTGCCAGTATCTGAACTCTGGGAAAATGCACTTGTTTTATTGGTAGCCAGTGTTATTCACCACTAATTAGGGGCCCCCACAAACAACTTTTTCTTTAGTGTATAACAGTTATCCCTGTGCACAGAAGCATAGAAGAATTTGCTCAGTAGAAAATTAAGGAGAAGAGAAGCTCTAGCAATTTTTCCTCTGTGTGCAAATGTCAAGGATGTGTGGACCATCCTGAGTAACCATACTTGTATTTTTGTCCCTCACTGTAATCCTGTATCAAGCTGTGGAAGAGTAGTTGTTTTATGAAGTTTTAGTATAGCTTAGGGTGAAGCTCTGGAATGAAATTTTGCCTCACAAGGATTTTACCCTTTCTCAGGGTAATTTAAAATACAAGCCCCACATCTCACTATTTTGCATGTCCAGGGTAGAGGTAAATGCTTTCAGAAGTGCATCCATGACCTGAAGACCAGGATGAGCAGCATCTGCAAGAAAAGTGACAGCTCACCAGAGGCATCTCAGCCCACCCATGCATTTGGCAGCAGAATTATCCTCTCCTGCTTTGCCCCCTCCCCACCACCTTCACCTCTCCTGGCTCACCATTTCTCTGCTCTCACAGGCAGTTTCCAGCCTGCCTGGTGGGTTGGGTGTCTGTTCAGCACATAATTGGTCATGACTGCCCCTCACTGCAGAGGCAGAGACACAGGGCTTGGGAGGGCAGCAGTGGCAGGGTCTGGATGCCAGGAGCCTGCAAAGCTGAGTGCCCAGAGGAGCCACAGGGTCAGCTGTGTCCTGCCTGGGGACGCTGCCAGGATGCAATTAGCACTTGGCTCTCAGGAGCAATATAACTAAGTTCACCCACAATATATAGATGAGAGAGACTTCACTGTTTATCAAATCTAGTTAGTTTGATTTAAACCCTCTAGGTTAGCCCAGTAGTGGATCTGTTTCTTTTCTGACCCTTCACTCATGTTCATTATTGATTTTTCCTGAAAGACGTCAAGGCAATTACCACATGCCACTTTATTTCACCCTTTCCAGAAGAACCTTGAATGAAGTTTTAGGACACTGTGAAATCAAGGAACATTCACTCCAATCAAACACAGCCAACACTTTTTGTTGCCTTTGAGGTACAAGTTTTAAGTGCTGTCCTGATTAGAGTGCCTCTGTGATTGCTAATGTGTGGTGAGTCCCACATTTCTATAGCCCATCTACCTCACATGGCTCCCTTTGACAGGCCAAAGTACAATTACATGGGCTTCTTTGAATTTAGCCATCTTGTCCAGGGATTTGGCCATTGTCTGTCTTTGCCTTTTTCTACTGAAGAGCCAATTTACAGTGCTTGTAACCAGACCAGCAACCAGACCTAAAATCTAAACATTAAAGCTCTCTTTACCCTTTCATTGCCTAATCTTACATTTTAGATTAAACCAGTGACGTGGGAACGGTTTCCCAGAAAGATGTAAAGTTAAGCTTTCCTCTGGTGAAGTCTGTGACATTCAAGCTTTGAATGAAGTGAAGATTGATTTTTGCTGCTTTTCCAGCTCAGGCCTCCTACCACATCACAAGGCTTTGTGTACAATAATTATACACAGAACTATAACAAAAGAATTTTACTAGCTTCCAAAGACAAGGCCATGAATTTTTAAACAAAGAGAATCAGGGGGGCTTGTGCAATGTTGTGTCTCTGATAATGAGATTTTAGTTAAATAAGCAATTCTGTTTTGACGTTGAGCCCCAGCTCCATTCAATGCACAGTGTGGACAGAGATCACTTCATGAACAGATGTTCAGGTTTGGTTTTTCTCAGCGTGTGGCATTGGGCCCTATTTGTCAGGTTTCTCACTCTGATGACTGCTCAAAATTTCTAATTTTCTCTTGAGTTATGTGACACTTGTTATAGCATTAGGGTAAATCCCAGTTACATGTCAGCAAGTGAACTCCTGTGGTCCTTGTTTGGTTTGTTGGACTGTAGCACGTTTAATTTGGAAATATTTGGAATTGTACCTAACTCCTAGGGTTGCTCGTTATTCATTGACAGTTCCCTCAAAAGCTTTATTCATAAATTGCATTAAATTCTTAGATTTCTGTGTTCTATGATGAGCTGATGTTCTTTGCATGATAAGCCACATAATAGTATTTTCTCAAGTCCCCATTTAGCAGAACCATTTACTGTGGAGCTGTCTGGGGCTAAATCTTGCCTTTAGGCCAAAATTGGGGTAACGAAGATGATGTAACTGAACTTAAATGGTTGTTGTTATCCACTGTAGATGTTCTTAATATGCTGCTTTCACATTAATTTGGCCATTCAGAGAAACTGGGTTTTGCTGGAGCATTGGATTTCATGGCTGTGTATGGTTGAAAGGCTCAGGGGAAAAATTCGCTGCGTCCTGGCCAAGGGAACAGCAAGGCTGACACTCCCTGTACAGTGCAGATTTCCTATTGTTGCACATACTGGCTAGCATTTGATTTTTTGATACAAAACAGCTGATGGTGCCAGGTAATAATAAATGGGATCAGAATTGCTACTGTGATGTTACCAGATGCATCCTATTCCAAGTTTCAGTTTTTTGTTCGGCAAAACAGAGTGACTATTGCAGACAGATTGGACAGGAGGGTTTTAGTGAGAAATCAATAGGGAGATCAGTAGCATTTTCAGCTTTTGAGTGTTTGATTTGCAGTCTTGATATTTAATATGGAGCTCCTCATGAAACTCATGCTTTCACATAGCTAATTTTTAACGGATCAGAGGTGGGGAGTGGTTATACAAAGAGGGATCAGTTCAAAAAACAGCTTGTCATAGTTTTGAGATCTGTACCGTAGCCTGTGCAAGTGAAATTGCAAACCCAGATACTCCTAACAGATAGTTTTCTTGTAATGGTTTCATTCCTTACAGTGTTAAGATAGAGAATGTATATAAAAAACTTTAAACATTTTCACTTGCTTACTTCACAAGGTTTAAGAACATTGTTGTTAAATTATGCAGGATGGCACTCCTCTTGTGAAGCTATTGTAATAACCAGTCAAGAAGAGCTATTTCTGCAAATGCTCATTAGTGTATTTCTAAGTGCTCAGAACTATTACCAAATTCTGCTTTCTACATAAATATTTTTAGCGTTTGAAACAATAGCTGCTACTTTTTGAAGAATGCTGGATGATGTCTGGCACTGTAGCTTTTTAAACAGTAGTTAAAGGCACTGGCTTGGTAATACTTGTATGGACAAAAAAGATTTTGTTTGTTGTGATTTGTGAGGCTATACTAATTATGACTTGTTAATTCTTGGACTCCTACCATGTCTGAGCCAAGAATTTTGACAGAAGTGGTTTTTTCACTTGATAATTGTCACGTTGATTCTTTATTCTTTACATAATTCGTATCAGGATTCATTAATCTCCTCTTTAAAAAAGTTGTCCAAATGCAGAAACAGTAACATAGACCCCTGGTGACCTGTCTTACTGCATTCATAATGAACAGAAAATATTCATAACTATCAATTGCTTGCAACTAACATGTTGACAATAATTCATGGAAACTAATTGGGAAATATTTATGGACAAGAAATAAATGTATAGTAATCAAGATGAGTTCATGAATGACTTGCCAACCCCAAAAGGGGTGAATTTTTTCAAGAATATGGTTTTGTGCAATTAGCTGTGCTGTCATTACCTGCAGATACCCCTTGAAAGGTGTCAATGTCTATATACCTTCTGCTTTGAGCACAATTATTTGCACCTCTGCTGGGCTGCTAAGGCATGAAATTCAGGGCAGCTGTAATGCAGAGTGCACAGTCCAGGGCTAGAGACTGGAGATTGACTCTCCTTAATGTAACAAGCCAGGATGGATCAGGATTTCTCAGGGTTTTGAATGCTAAAAAATAAAATCAAGGTCAATCTCTAATTAAGTGGGACCTGGAGTGAATATAAATTATCCCACTCACCCATGCAGCAATGTGACCTGCTAAGGAGAAACAGGCTCACAAAGGTGTTTTTGTGACTTTGCTGCATTCCCAGCTTGAGCTCCTCCCAAGGTGGTTGAGCTCCTTTAGCTGTTTCAGACTGATTTTAATTCTGCCTGGGTGGGGCCATTAAGAGAACAGAAACAAAACTCCCTCCTCAAGCATGTCTGTCAACCCTTTCCATGCTGGATTTATCCTCCTTGGGAGTGACAACTGTCTTCAGCCAGTTAGTTTTGTTGATCTCATCAATATTTGACTCTGTCAGAAAAATGCAAGTAGTACAGTGCCAAAAATGGATGTCTGCCAACTGATTTACTGTCTCAGGCAGATTGTTCCTGAGTCCCTGTAAAAGCACCAGACCAAATGTATAAAGTAACACCTTATTCTGGGTTCTCTCCCCTCCAAAAAAGTAGGCCTAAAAAAATAAAAAGCAGTTCTGCACTATCATCTTTTTCAGTTGATTCATGAGATTTCAGGGGTCTAACAAGCTTGTCCTATACCAAGAATAAACCTGGAAAAGGTGAACTATGTTAAAAATCATGGCTCTGGAAACCCTGACTGCATTCTCCAATGGGAATAGGCTAGCAGGAAGGATAGGTTTTGGCTCTGCACTCTCAAGTTCTTGAGCTTCCTCTTGAAACTGTTTGAGGTATCATGTTTTTGACATGGATCAAGTGAATCTCCTTAAAATCCTTTCAAAACCAGGGCAGCAAATCTCACACAGTTTCAGAAGGTTAAAGCACCTGGATGAGTGATTCCAGGGAGCAGCACTGCCTGGTGAGCCAGAGCCCACAGCACCACAGAGATCTTGTTTCTGGTGCCCCAGAGAGGGAAGAGAAGCTGCCCCATGTCAGGAAGTGCTGATGGCAAAGGGCACTGAGTGTGACTGATTTGCCACAATCTCTCTCTCCTGCAGAGATACTGCTGATAACAACCATGGGTCTGGCCACTGAGAGGAAAACATCCCACAAGCTTTCTGAATGTCTCAATGGCCACAGCCTAACAGAGTCTACCAGCTTCCAGTGGCAGCTGTGGGAGACAAGCTCTTCTGAAACTTTGTTCCAACTCTCTACTATTGCACCTCGATTTTAAAGGTTTTGGGACCCTAAAATTTCTGTCCATAAAGATTTTGTAGGTGGCAATGATGATTTTCCTTTATCTATGAAACTAGAAAGAAATACAGGGAAACTAGGTGAAAAGTAAATGTGTCACAATGTAAGCTTTGCAGCAGAAAATATCAAAATAGGGAGCTAATGCAGCATCTTTAGCAGAGATGGGCAAAGCGCTAAGATTGAGCAGCACACATTGTTCAGTATTTCTGAAAAGCAATAGTCATTGAAAGGGCTGATCTGTGGGTGGTGAGCAATCAGTGAGATGTTCTTAGATAGAAATGGCTAAAAGTCTCATTTAAAAGCAACCTTTCTTCCATTTGGGTGAGGAAGAGCAGCGGGTTTATGGTTTTCCTGTAGCTGACAGACTTCAATTTGTTACTCAAGAAAAAAAAAATTTTACAAATGCCTTTTTGTTGGCTAATGTGTAAATGTGAATTGCCAAAGACAATGTAATAATGTAAAAGGACCATCAGGCAGTCAGAGCAGCTATGCTTTTGGATGAACATGCAGGAGAGGGTCAAACAGCCAGATTTTTAATTTGATGCTTTCCCAGTAAGAAAAATATCTCCCCTGCTAATGTGAGGAGAGAGGGGGTGGGGGGGAATGCAGGGCGAGTGGAAGCAACCACAGGGGTCCCTGAAAGCAGTTGTATAATGATTATTTGACAAGGCTTCCTGGATGCTAACAATCCCATTAAAAATAAGTTGGCAAAAAACATTAGGATCCTGCACGGACTGAGAATGAAAGAAGAGAAATGAGGAGGGATTAAAGTAAAACTCAGAAATAAAGAACAACCACTGAGTGTGTCCACGGTGGGAGTCTGTGAGCCTGATGGGAAGCTCTGGGTAATTAGCTGTACTTGACTTCTTTCTTATATTCAAAAATACCTTTCTCTCTCCTCTCTCCCCCTCCCATATTTTCTTGTAGAACATGAATTCTTGGAGGTCACAGTCTATACTGGGACACTCAGCTTTAGGCATTGTACATGCACATCATTAGAGATAATTCTTGCCTGAAGAACTTTAAATCTTCATTTACCAGGCAGAGAAGGGAAATAGTGGTGTCACAGGTTTGCAAATGAGAAGCTGAGGCACAGAGAGGTGAAGGGGTGGTTTCAGAGACGTTCCATTTTCACTTGGACTCCTATGAAAATTGGGTTTTTCCAGAAATCCTAACACCTCTAAAGTGATAAAGGCGTAGAATTGTTTAGGTTGGAAACACTTTTCAGATCAAGTCCAACCACTAACCCAGCACTGCCGAGGAAAATAAATCATGTCCCCAAGGGCCACCTCTACACATAGTTTTAAATACTTCCAGGCATGGTGACTCCACCACTTCACTGGGCAGCCTGTTCCAGGGCTTGGTAACCCTTTGGGTGAAGGATTTTTTTCCTAGTATCCAGTCTAGTGTCATTTGGAGGAAGGAGGGATGTGCAGAGACACGAGGCTCTGATGGTGCCTCCTGTGCTTCACCCTCACCCCTGGCAGCACTTGGCTCACTCTGTCTGCCCTCATGATGTGATATTTTATAATTACCCTTCAGTGGGTCTCTTTTAAATGTATGGACAGGCCTGCAATGCACACAGCTCCATCTTGGCCTAATTGCCAGATGAAAGCAAGAACAACTTTTGTGGTGACTGCAACAACAATAATTGGAGACGGAAATCGTTATATAACACAAATGTGTTAAAAAGAAACCACTTTTGTGTATGTAACAGGCATTACTGAGAGCCCTGGGAGCAGTTTTAGGTGTGGAAGGGCTGTGCCTGGGGAGGGCACCGGGCTGCTGTGGGCAATGTCCATGCTGAGGCCACAGCACCCAGGCCAGTGCCAGGGTCAGCCTGGCCCCTGCATTCCAGGGCCCTTTTGATTCCAGCTCCCCTTGGAGCTCCCCTTCCCATCATGGACCAGTCTGCACGTGGGAATGTGCTGGTGCAGCTTTGCAATTGCTGCCACTCACAGGGGTGGCTTGTTTCCTCTTCAGAATGGTCACAAAAATAAACTATTTTTATATGAAAGAGAAAAATAGTTGCCTTATCAAGGAAGATCCTTGTGATGTACTGAAGGCCAGCAGTGTCTAGTCTGATGTCTGTTGGTAAGTCAATACTAACATAGATCTGTTTTCTCTAGTAAGAAAAATTTATATCCTGAATGCACTATTACAGATGATTCCCAACATAACTTCAGCTTCACAGCAAAAAGGGTGAGATTTTGTTCTCATGTTGCTGCTTATTTTCTCTTTAACTCAGAATATTTTCTGATATATTGAATACTGAAGCTTGTGGAAGATTTGCCTGTTTTATTTGGTTTGATTAAAAAAACCTCACAGGCTTGTAATGTCGACAATATTCTTAAATTAGACATTGTGTTAGTCTTGAGCCTTCTAAGTAGCATTTATATGTCACCTTTTCAATTTGTTGTAGTACATGTTCTATAGAAAAAGTAATTTGAAAGTGAAAAATACACAAAACAGACTGGCTGCTTGGCAAAGCTGTGTGACAAGGCTCTGAGTAAGGTTCAACAAGGTCCAGGTAAAAGTTGGCTTGCTTAGAGACAGAGGTTACATGAGACAACCTCCACGGGCTTTTCTTCCAACATAAATTATTCTGTGATCTTATGATTAACTGCAATTTTGTTCCCAAAACCCACAGTCCTGAAATATTGCAGTTTTTAATTCAAAATTTATGACTCATGGAAAAAAAGACTGTTCATCTTACCCATCAACACATTTCTCACATGACTGACTGTAAAAGAAAAATTGTCAGTTGCATGTGATTTGTTACTTCTTCATACCATGTTGAAGGGTTGTTTTGTAGCAAACCAGAAAGGTTTTAATGAAAGAGCAGCAGAGTGGTGTAGGGACTGTGAATATAATTTGAGAGAGAATTCAGGTGGCCACGTGTGGAGAGAAGAGCAGCAGCTGCTGCTGGTCACATCCAGACAGTCACATCCATTTCTTCAGGAGGTCTTAAATTAGTGAATGACAACAGAGAAAGCAGGTCCACAAGGGCCTAAGTCAGCTCTGAGCTTTTGCTGTGTAACCCCAGCAAAGTGCACTGCACTCAAACAGAGCAAATGATTCTTAACTTTGGTATTTGCTCACTAGACATGTGTTGCCTGACAGAAAATCTTCTCCATACCCATTTTCCCATTAGAGAAGTAAAATAAAAACATTAATGAAGAGGAGCAATCTGGCTTTTTTTGAAAAACAATTGTTTTAACTATCAGAATAGCAAATTCTGGTTCTTCTTCTGTTTTCCTGGACCACCTTGGGACACCTGGTTCCATTTCTCCACACCTAATTTCTGAACTGTAGGATGGATAGTTATCCAGCAATGTCAGGGTGTTATGCTGGGGTGTGTGTGTGTGTGTAAATTAATAAGCTAACTCCTTTATGGACCAACTATGTCTCATTTTGAAGGCCTTTCCTATGTGTATATATGAAAAAAAATCCCTGTTTTTATAAATCTTCTGCCTTAATAAAAGTAGGGTTTTGTTCTGTTTGAAGTCACGTTAGACTCAGTGATTCATTTCCCAGCAGTGTTTGCATTGTCACACGTGGTCAGGATTGTATTTACCAGGGCAGGTGAGTGGGAAACAGTGACTCCCCCAGCCACAGAACAGAGCTTCTCTAGGATCAGGAGTAGGAGAAGGCAATGTACTTATTTATGTCTCAAGTTATCTAACCATTAACTATCTCTTTTCTCATCTCTCTCACCCTACTCCCTCCAGAAATCTGTTATTGGAAGGAAGGAAAAGGGAAAACGTTTTTAAATGGGCAAATTGAGAAATTCACAGTGTTGCAAATAGTAGGTGAGCAGGATAGAGTTGCCTAGGGCTCCTTTATGAGTCTCATATGGGGCTGTAAATCAATTTAGCATCATAGAAGTAAGGCATAAACCAGAAAACTGTGTGTGTGTGTCAGCTGTGTTCTGTACAAATGGCTGATATTGTGTATAGTGTTTACTGCAAATCCTGTTGTGACCCATTTTCTAATGTAACTCGTTTAATTTTTCTTGTGACACAAAAAAATAAGGTCCAGTCTTTGCTGCTATATATAAAGTGTAAATTATTTCTTGGTTTGAATACTGAATATGATACTGAGTCCCTCCAAACAGAGCCACTTTTAATCAAAGCTAACTTAAATCCAGAGCCAGGTCTTTTTTTGCTTAATAAAACTCAAGCGATTTAAAGAATTTCTGCCATTTCTCCTGTACAAGCAATTACAAAGTAGTGAGGCTTATGACTGTTTTTTCCAACATACAAGCCTATACATTAGTAAATGTTTCCCAAGACATTTTTAGGTAAGTACAAATTTTTGTCTACATCCATTTTGGGCATAATTTGGGCTGCAATCTGTTGGAGACCTTAAATGTCTGAATAGACCTTTCTGAAGGGCCTTCCTTTCTTTTTGCCATTTTCTGTTTCAATCAGGAAACTTAGGGCAATTGTTATCTTGAATCTAAAAGCATAAACTTACACCAGATATTATTTAAGTATTCTTAGTGATATTTGGGACTGTAAAGTTCCAGAAGTGGTTTGTTGCATTTTGAAGAGTTTTAAGGTATTTTGAAGCACTAGGTAAATATTTCACCTGCAGAGCCCAAAGTCAGGAAACTCAGAATGAAGATAATTCATTGATGATGCAAGGTAGATTTTTAGGGTTTTTTTTCCCACAGTGTGGATCTTTACCAAATGAGAAACCCTGAGGTACAATCAAACTGAAGTTATGTCTACAGTGGCACACCCTAATCGAGGTGTTTCTCTTGGCAGGACTGGAGAGAGCAGAACTGCAGTCTGTTCCTCATGGAGCCATCCTCAGTGCCTCTCCAGGTGGAGCAGGCAGAAGCTCTGCCCATCAAGGTGGCATTCCTGGGATGTGCCAGGGCTGGAGGAGATTGAGGTTCCTGTCACAGGGAGGAAATGATCTGTTGCAGCAGTGGAGGTTCATGAGAGAAGGGAATTTGTAACGTGCCCATTGCCATGACCAGCTGCTGGTGCTGTTGAACACAGATTTGTGAGTGCTGACAGAGTTGCCTACACGAGTCATACTTTGCACCGAAAGTTTTATTTAATGAGCTTTGAGGAAAAATATTTCAAACAGTTTTATGTGTTTATCTATCCAGGCAAAAAAGTTTGAGCGCACATCTTCCCCTTGTGGAGAGTGCTTTCTCTTTTCCAGCTGTCAGAACACAAGGGTCATTTGAGTATTCTTGTCAAGTTTTCCAGATGCTTGTTTTGAATTGATGGGTTTGAGCAGGAGCAATTTGTTACGCTGGCACTTCCCCCCTCCAACTGCACAAAGAGTCAGCCTGTGCAGATACATTATCATCTCCTTCCCTGAAGAAACTGCTCTTCTTAAGATAGAACGAATGGGTTGGGAGATTTTGGGTCTGAACCAAAGGTCAAACTCGTCTGATAGCTGTGAAAGGGAATGGGGATGTGTGGACTGTTGCCTGGGTGGTAGATATTTCTTGCATGCATATGTGTGCAGATAAGGCTAGATAGATTTTTTGGCACTTTGACTGAAATATATTTCTTTTTCTGTTTTGGAAATATTTTTTTCCCTGATTGGAAGGAGGCTTTAATATCAAAGTGTAAGTAATCCAGTGAAGTATAAAAGTGTTCAAGTTTTATCTGATTGATTTGTTACGATTTCAAAAATGTTTGTCATAAAATTCAACCCGTAAATCTGTTTTCCATATCTGCTTTCATTTAACATCTTATGGAAGTACTGCCCAGTATGCTCATACTCACTGAGTTTAAACAGGCAGGAGAAGAGATGAAAATGGTGTGTGCCAGGCACTGCTGGCCAGATGTGGCCATGGTGGCTGAGCAGTAGGGAAGAGGTGGTGGGAAGTCAGCATATGCCTGCTACTGAAATGCTTCTTTCATGTTGATCTTTCCTGTTTGAGGGGATTTTCACATGGAGAGAAAAATTAGCTCCATTAGTATAGAAACTTGTGTAGAGGTATAAAAGGATGTGTGGTCACAGCAGAGCTACTATTTAGATTCAAAAGAAAAAGATTATGAAAAAGAAATTAGGTCTAATTTGAAAGAGTCATACCAGGTATATGTTCTGTGTCCAGATCAAACTTTAAGACTCATTAACTAGCTGAGAAGGAATCTGCAAACTCCTGCTGAGAAACCTGGTATCAGATTTGTTGGGTGATTATACAGATAGTTAAAGCAATACATGAATGTTTCAAATGGTAATCGGGTCAACTACTGAGGGAAGATTCCTGGCAGCTGAAGGTAAGAATGAACATTGTATATGGCATTTTCATCCTTCTTCACCCTTGTTTGACCAGAGGTTTATGACTAATGTCAAGCATATTCAAGTGGAAACAATTTTACAGGCATAACAGTAAGGTAAGGATTTGGAAATGAATCTTATGGTTGTATTCCAAAAATTATTCCAGGTCACATCACTTAAGGAGGAGTGAGAGCCTCTGCCACTCAAAGAAGTGACAAATTCAATTGCATCTCTATCTCCACAGTAAGGCTCATGGTGCCAGGAATAAATGTGATTTTGATGTGCTCCTAGTGTTTCACTAGTTTGTGATATTTTCCATGAAGAGCAGTGTATTTCTGTGTTTAAAAATAAGTAAATGTAGGTAGAATGGTCAAAGTGTGTTGTCCAGAAGTTCTGCACTCATTAATTACATTTGCTTTGCAGTCTGATCTTTGGGTAACTGATTTGAGTTGCATTGGAAGGAAGAGGGAAGTGACCTCTGAGGCTTGGAAATGCCTGTGAGCATGGGAGGGATTCAGTCCTGGCTGAAGGGAGCTAACCCAGCCACGAGGAATGTGACAGCCCTCCAATTCCAGTGCCTGTAACGAGCTGCCTCTGTGACACCTACTCAATTGGATAGATACACAAAAAAAATGAAAGTAACTTTCCTTAGGCCACGATGACTCAGTTAAAAATTGTCCTACTCAGAAGGTTGTAAAAGCAGCCTGCAAAGTGATAATATTAGCTCTTCTGGGCCATTGCACAACCTCATTTATCCTCTAATGATTCTTGTTTCTTCCAAACCTGTGTGCAATTAATATTATTTAACGGACACAGGAATGTTCATCAGGCATTTGTTCAGCAAATAAAATATTTTCAATAATAGTGATCTAAAACTTTAAGCAAATGAGTTTCTCTGATAATCTCTTCATCCAAGTAGATATTCTCAAATGGCCACATTAAATTTTGGACTGCAGGTATCACCTTTAATGTATGCTGCAGTGGCTGCTGGGGCTGGAAAAAAATCATTACTAATTGATATGCTTTAATGGCCTGAGAGCTTTCAGAGTTGGATGAACCCAGGAGAAATGCTGAGAGGCAGATATTTGATTCTAATGATGCCTGAGTAGGTACAAGCAAAAAGTAGAACTGTCATGACAGCTATATCATTGTCAAAGTGCTACATCTCAGATTTTCTACTAATTTGACACTATCACAAAACACTGTTTTAAT
This sequence comes from Dicaeum eximium, assembly GCA_013396995.1. Taxonomy (NCBI): domain Eukaryota; kingdom Metazoa; phylum Chordata; class Aves; order Passeriformes; family Dicaeidae; genus Dicaeum; species Dicaeum eximium. Next base: position 2,574,335 of record VWZP01010724.1, read on the forward strand.
GAACCCATGAAAGGCAAAGTTATAGAATGGATAGAAACATAGAAAATGAGCTCTCTGCTAGTATCTGTATTTGCCAGGATGGTCACTGGAGAGAACTGGAGTTTGGGATTTGTAAACTATCTGTTAATTAGTGCATGGTATACTTTTCTTCTGTGTCCTGAATATCTAATAAGTTTCTATAAGAATACAGATTTATGAAATTTTCACTTAACTGTGATGATGAGGGATGTGAGTGCTGGGTGTTGGAATTCCCCATCCTGGCTGCACTGATCCCTCCTGCAGCTGCCACCTTACACTGCACACACCTCACACACAATGGGAGAGGACATGAATGGTTAGGATACTTCTGGTTATTTTTATTTTTCCAAGTGTGAGCTGCATTAAATGCTTAATTCACCTTTAAAGACTTCTTATTTTTGGTCTCAGCCCAATCCCCAATTTTCACTGTGATCTACTGTGTTTCTAGCAGTTATCCCTCTTTACTGAGAGGGATGTGGCATTTTCAGTGGAAACTGGGGTGGTTTTGGAGATCTGCTTTAGCATCAGGGTCTGGGGTTCGTGGCTTTCATCTTATTTTTCATGTTTAATGCATCTTTGGTGAGGCTTAAGGGAAAAATGTATCATTGCTAGTAAATACACATCATTGTATGTGTGAATGAAGCAGAAAAACCAATACATAAACCTTTCTGAACCTTTTTTTAGGATTTACAAAATATATCTGTGTTTTATTCAGTAGGCAATGTGCTTTTCTTTATGAGTTTCTTTTGTCGACTCAGAAACTCTAATTATATGGAGCTAATAATTCCTTTTTATTCCATGAAACTGGAAACTTGTAGGCAGCATAAAAGCTTGGTGTTAAGTCACACCTGCTTGTAGCAGAACAGTTTTGATGATTAAGAAAACTTGGAGAGGATATTATACAAAAAAAATCAGAGAGAATAAAAAAGTCCAAACATACTTTCTTTACTAGTTCTTTTAACTTTACACAGTTCTTTTAACTGTGAGACAGGCCAAGGCTAAAGCAAGTGGCCTCAGGTAAAGAGAGAGAGAGAAATGAATGTTCAGAGCAGGATCCTGAGCACTCAGGAGGATTATATGACCTCAGGGCAAAAAAGCACAGATTATTTTTGTCTGGATGTGGTAATGCTCAAACTGCCTAAATCCAGAGGTTTATGTAACTATCTAAACCCAGATTAATTGTGTTTAGAAATCCTCAGAACAAACAATGTCTGTGTTGCTCTCACTGATAAGAACAGAGATTTTTATCTCATGAAATGTGTAGTTGAGGGACACAATCAATAGGTTCGTTTTGTAAGTGTAAATTTAATTTGGGTACATGCATGAGAAAGCTGAGAGGGCCAGACTCCTTGTAGATTTAGGAACTTGCACTATAAGAAATTGGGAAACTGCTTGAAATTTGCCTCAAAACTGAGGACATGACAATTTCTGCAAGAGTCACAATTTCCTCAAACCACTGAGGAAAAGGAGATTTTTGAATTTTACCAAGTTGCCATCGCTGTCTTGTATATTTATGGATTTCAAGAGCATAAGGCTGCCACTAAAAGTGACTTTATGGTTTGTTGCAGTGAAACTGTACAGCTTCAGAAAGGAAAGGACTCAGCAGCCAGAGAATGTTGGTGGAGCTTGTACCTGTGTGCTTGGGGAGCAAGAAACAATTGAGTGATCGAGTGGGCTGATGCTCTCCTGTGCCTGTTCATGAGGAAAAGGGTGCATTTACAGAGGAGATATCACACAATGAGCATGTACAGTTGTTGGCCTTAAAATGCATCTGCAAAGTATCTGAGCTCGTGTACAGGATAGTTTAATACAGTCTTAGCTGTGAATTTTTAGTATTTTGTGTATTTTTTCAACAAATTTTATACTTCCCTGTCAAATTCCATATGACAGGTGGCCAAAAATACATTTCTGTTAAATTAATGATACAACCTAATCGAGGTTGGACTCGATGAGCTCAGAGGTCTTTCCAACCTGAATGAATCTGTGACTTTCCCCTGAGCAGAGAAAAGAGTGGGGACAGGCTCTGCAGCTGGTGTAGACCTACCTACCTACCTGCCTGAAAATCTGGTTTTAAGTGGAACTCATTGCTTTATGGTCTTTACATCTAGGCAGGTATAAATATTGGAAAAAATTGCATGAGTGGAAAATCAGGGTCAGTACCTTTTGGTTAAGATATTTTGGAGTGATTTTGGTGTGGATTTACTGGTATCTTGTCTGCTTTCTGGCATTTATTGACTTGCTCGTGTTCACTAAATCCAATTTACAGCTCTTCACATGGCCAGAACATAGCAGTAAATCTAGTGCATTAAATCAGTGATCTGGATTCAGTTCTTTATTAAACCAACAAATCTGGATTAATTCCGGTCTTTGAAAGTATTTCTATTAAACAAAAGAACAGTTAGACCAGTGTTTAGAAAATGTCTTTTGAAAGCTTTAAGTGTTTCTCTCCTGAAGCCCAGTTACAAAGTCAATGTCTCTGCAGAATATGTATGTTTTACCTCTCTAGTCTCTTTTCTTCCCTAATAGGGATAATTATATGAACTATTCTTGCCAGATTCTTTCTGTGACTCTTTTTGAAATTTTTCTAATGGTCTGAGTCTATTATAAAATGATGGAAAGATCTATTTCCATAGCACCACACTGATCCATGGCCATATCTCTCTTTTTCAGATGATCTATGTGTTGGGTTTCTTCCCCCAAGAGCAATCTAGTTTGAGCTAATAACATTAAGAAGAAAAGAAAAAGACATTTGACAGGAGTTGTTGTGGATAGAAGTTGTGTTTGATGGTGTGGGTGGAGGTGTTTGAAGTGCTAATTTTTTTTCTTCCTGGAATACTGGTGTGACAGAGGTGTCAAGTTTTGATAACTGGAAACTGCAAAAGCAAATTCAAGTTTCAGCCTCTGTTTTGGTTGATTGTAACATTCTTACTGTCACCCCAGATTATTTTCTTTCTTTCTTCATTCTGCTTCCAGACAGTTTTGCCAACAACTTAGATTTCATGCTTTCTAATGAGGGTGTCAATTTTTGCTCAGATAGCTGCAGAGCGTGTATGGAAAACACCCATTTTCCTCTTGAGTTAAAGATGCAGTGCCAAATTATTTTTTTAAATTGGTGCTATTCTTTAGTTGCAGTTTATTTTTATAACGTAGGAGGAAACAGAATCTGTTTTTATGCCTTGAGAAGTGCTTTGTATTTGTCAAACGTTCTCTGTCACATATTTGCTCTGTTGAATGTTCTATGTGTATCTCTCCTCTGTTTACTGCATCTTCTAAAGCACTTCTTCAATGCTCAATCTATGCTGACCTTACTTCTCAAAATATTTGCTAAATGAAACATGATGTTTGGAGGAAGTAGCTCCTAACCATGTGGATTCAATTTATTTCTGGGTAGTTTGGGGTTTTGTTGCCTTTGGGAAACACAAAAAGTATAAAGAGTATAAAGCTCCCAACTCCTGGATGTAAATCAGCTCTTCCTAAAATCACTGTCAATATCAGCAGCTGGCAAGTTGTGAGTAAAAGGTGTATTTGTGTTATCTTTACTCGTGACTTTTGCTATATTTGTGTAGGAAACCCTGTTTAGAAGCCAGTACAGGATTAGAGTGCCTTGATGGCACTGAGCAGTTTCTAAGGGAGGTGGGCAAACCTCCTCACCTGGCATACTGGGCATGACTGTGCTGTATGCCAGGGAGGAAAAATGCAACAAAAACACCTGGAAAAAGCCTTTTATGTGTGTCAAGGATCTGTTTTAAAGCTCACCAGTCACCATTTTTTCTTTAGTTCTGTGTTGCTTCACTAAGCGATGCTAAAAGGATTTGTGTGTTTTTCTATTTGCCAATATTAAGTTCCTAACCCACTTCTTGGGTGTTTATAAAATGTATATATGTAATTGGGTAATACACAAACTTTTCCTGTGACAATACCAAAAATCAGCTGTGATAATAAATAAATTCCCTGGCCAAGGGGAAGTCTCCTTCCAGCAAAGGACAGCTCCTAAGCTATGCTATGTAATGAAACACATGCATGAGCATTAATAGGTAATAATGTTCTTTGAACCACACTGAAAAAACCAACCATTATTGTGCATTTTTTAAGGTTATCAACAGAACATGTTTAATATATACATTATATATTAATAATATATACATTATCAGGATGTACAATATATCCTGATAATATGCATTATCTGGAGAATAATTAACATTCTCCTGATATCTCATTTTCTGTAGCAAATTCTACATAAGGGTGTTTGTCTTTCCACATAGCAAACACACATGAAAATGTCAGCACCCAGCACTTTGCTTTGACTGTACACATTCTGCACGTGCCTGCAGAGTGCCCACTAACCAGGGTAGAAAATGCTAAATTGATTATGATCATTAGAAGTGAAAATGGCTTCTTCTGTCAGTTGCAGGAAAGATTAACTTCTTTTTGGAAAATTTTATTAAAGTTCTGCACAATTTCTTGCGTGATTTACTTAATTATACAACACAATAAGGTAATTGCCTGTCATAATGATGTGATTATGTGTATTTGCTCAAAATGTACAATTAGATACAATTACACTCCAAGAAAAAGGAAAAAATTTAAGGGCTAAGGCGCTGAAACATTTGCTGTATCTTGCCAAACTGGGAGCACAGAGATATTGGTGGCTCTGATTCAAGGTGCTTCTCACTGATATGAATTAACATAAAAATATACTTGGGGAAAAAAAAACAACCAAGAAAACAATAAAACCCCCCTCATTTACAAGGGTATTCCAGAGGCCAGGATTTGATTGTTTCATTATCTATGTGTGAAATTTTAGGCACGGCTTGAGCAAGTCTCATCTTGCCCATGAAGAAGAAAATATCACCTTGTATCATGGTGTTGGGAACATCATGCAGAGCCACGTTTGCAGGAATCAGGTGACATTTTTAAACAACTGCAACATTCCCAAGGCTAGATGAACTGTATTTTCCACAGTTTTATGCAATCCCAAGGCACAGAAGTGCATTTTGTTCTTTCCTGTGCTGAACCCTGGGATTCTCCCACGGGTACCTGCTTTCAGCCACTGGACATTTGAGAAAAACATCCAGTATTAAGCAGTTTGTGCTAAAGTTGCTTGAAATGGCTACTCAGTAGCTGTGCTGATAAATCATACAGGGGGAACCTGTTTTATTTTCTCATGTAATCACAGGTCCCTAGTCCCATTCAGTTTCTTACTGCATTTTTCTCCCTTTGTGACAGCAGCTCCCAGGACCTAGCTCTGGGATTAATAAAATGGAATTCACATTGTTGTGCATCAACCTGAATTTCTCCTAACCACTCTCTTTTGCCAATATGCTTTAACCCTCTGACAGAAGGACCCACTGTACCTGCTGGATGGAAGCTATTTAATCCTGCTTTTCCTGCAAAGGTATCATTAGTGCAGTGAGATGTAGGGATCTTTAGTGCTTTTAAAACCAGCATGTGTCCCAGTAACAGCAGAAGTTGAGGAAGAGTTTGTTGTGTATTTTTATTTAATGCACTTTAGCTGCAACAGCTTTATTTGAGAATTCTGTATATAAGTAAGGCTGCAGTTTGTGGGTTTTTTCCTTTCAAGTTGATAGGCTTTCTAACAGCAGGTATTGTTCTTTGTCTAATCTAAACAGGTCTCTTATCCTCAGGAAATTATTCCCTCTTTGTTATCTCTTCTCTGTCATGATCTTTGCTCCTCCCTGTGCTCCACTATTACTTTAGGAGGGAGTTCCATCAATATTTTGCTCTCTCCATTTTCTCCCTAGGGACATGCCTCTTTTCTCATGGGCAAGAACTGATTTTTCTGTGGGGTTGTTTCTGTTTCCAGACAATAGGACTGGAGCAGGCGAGGTACCATTCCCTGGAATAGAAAATTCATTCTAATTAATCCTAACCAACATACCATGTTACAACCACTTGCTGCTTTTAGCTGCAATTCTGCACATAATCAAACAAATCAGACAAACTGCTCATAATCCCACTGTTATCAGTACAGTTATCTATTATTATGAAATTAATAGTATAAATATTATTCTGTGAAAGGAAAATATTTCATTATTTTCAAAGAAAAAAGCTTGTTAATTATTTTCTGGATTTAACTGTGTTTGTCCAGTGCTAGTGGCTTTGCAGTTAAATATTATATTCCACAATTACATCCTCATTTTCTGCTTTTGAAAGAGCTGAAGCTGGTTTTTCAGTCAACAGGAGGCTAGACTGAAGGAAGAATTGAACCCCACATATGGAACATTTTCTGCTATCCTGCCTTCATAAATAGGAAGCTCAGCTACATATTCTTCTTTTGGTTCCCATGGTGAACACATCAATGATTGTATCAAACAGATCAACAGTTTTGAGCTGATGGATGTTCAAAACTTCAGCTGTTCAAAGCCTACCCAAACTTGCTAGGTATGTTAGAGCAAAAAACCTGCACTCAAAGTAACAGGCATTAAAGAGATTTTTCAAGCCAATTTTTATTGTCTTGCAGCAAAAAAAACTCTTAGAAATATGCTAGAAGATGCCAGGTGCATTCTGGTGACAAATATGTTATATTTTATTAATATTGTGGAGTTCCAAATAAAATGGATTTCAACTGTTGTCGACTGAAGTAAGGGAGGAACTTGAGAACATGAGTGACACTTAACAAAATACTAGCTGGATGAGGTGGGTAATTGTGTCCCTAAAATAAAAAAAACACCCAATTCTGAAGATGATGCCCTGATGTTGCATTAAAGTGGAGGCTCTGGGGAATATCTGAATATAGCTTTTAACACAAATTGAGATTGTACAAACTGAACATGTGGTTCAGTTACTGACTCAGACTTGTATGTGTGCTCAGTGTATTGATAAAGGAATTATCTCTGTCATAACATAGGAAAAGGCATGATTTAACCCAAAAGAAACTAGATGCCTGTTTATTAAATAAAGTTTTAGATACTGGAACAATTTAGGGTTCTCTGATGAAAAATTTTATGCATTTACTGAAGCTTAGTTTAATTTTTAATATATTTCTGGATCTTCCCAAAATAAAGGAGTTTGTGTGGAAACGCACTGCAGAGTCATGGGTTTGGGATAGGCATGGCCACAGTGTGGGAGGTGGCTTTGGAAAGGCCAGGTGTGGCCAGTTGTCACAGTCCCTGGGGTGCCCCAGGGAGGAGCAGACCCTCATGGGGGCAGAAGAGGAGAGGCAGAAAGCTTGTATTTTCTATAGGGAAATATATATCTATAGGGAAAATATATATTCCCCTTCTCCCTCTGGAGAGGGAATAGGGCACATGCAGCACTCCTGAGACTGGGGAACTCCTTTCACCTTTTTGCCTTTTGATTTATAAGCATTTTACTCCTTGCCTCCTCTCTGAGGAACATGTTTTTCCCTCTTTTCCAGCTCCTTTAGTTTCTTCACACAGACTGACCAACCCTGTTCTTATTGTTTTAAGGACAGACAAAATGAGCTCTTTAGGACATTGTCAGGATGGTCCTGCCTTGCTCTTCCAGAACAAGTCACAGGCTGGGAATGTTTCCAGCAATAGAGGGAAAGTGGAGCTATTCATAGCCAGGCACATCTCCATTTCAGAAGGACTGGAAGATGAAACAATTCCCGGTTTCCTTTCCTTTTCAGTGTTCTTCAAAGAGCTTGGGAGACTGTGATTTCCTGAACTTTTAAATTTGCGACGAAGAAATCTTGTCTACAGCGTGTTTAAAGGTATCTTTTCATCTCTCACAATTATTATTGTTATTTTTTAAGATCTACTCTTTTCTGCAGATCTGAGAAACCAACTCAGCTGTGTGAGGTACATCCCTGTCTCAGCAAACCTGTCACACTCTCTGCCAGCTCTGTGTTCCGTGGCAAAGGAGGAGGAGGAGGACCTTCTCTGGAAACATGGCCTGTGGTTTGTGAAGTTTGGGATTTTGGATGCCCTATTTGAGCTACCCCAGATTTTATTTTTACAGATGTTACAGTGGCCCCCGAATCCAAGAACCTGGAAGGGGTATTAGATACTCAGCATCTGTCAGGAAACAAGATAAAAAATCACTGAGAGTTTTGACATTCCAAATCTCTAACACGTAGTGAAAAGGAAAACTTAAAAAAATTCTTCCTAAAAATGTTAGATTTAGTCATTCCAGATAATTCTACAATGATTTATATGAAATAGATACTCATTTATCACTTTTTTGCATTACAGAAACAACAGCAGTGGAAATTACAGTGAAATTTATTCTACTGCTGTCTTGCAATAATATTGAGAATTGTGTTTGTTTCATCTTGTAAATGGCTCCATTCTGCACTTGTTTAGATTACAAAGGTATAATATGCAAGGGAAAAATGGACAGCATTGTTGCACTATTTTACAGTACTACTTGCTTTTTTTTCCTGAGAGGTTGTAATGTACATTTAAATATTCTATGCACAGCTACTGTGAGTCAATCAAAAAATGTTGTGCTGTCCTGCTAAGTCCATAGACAACAAAATTCAGGCATGTTAAAATCTGAATCAAAGGTTGATCCATAGTTGGTATTTGACAGAGCTAAACCACAGTAATTAATTTTCTTTATGGATTAAACATATAGTAACCAGTATATTACTGAAATGTGGGGTTTATTCCCCATTAGCTCTGATAACAGAGGGACCAGACCAAGAGGCGCTGGATGTTTTCTGTGGATTCTGGCTTGTGCCATAAACATTTAATGTGGCTCATTAGCACAAAGCTTGGCACTAATAATGGTGGGGTGAACAATACACTTACAGGGGAATAGTAACAGCTTTGTGTCAGTTCACACTTCCATTTTCCAGGAGTAAATCCACGTTTGTGTTTGATGCTTGTCTATAGGTGGCAGCAGCTCCAACTCTTTACAGGCTGCAATTAAGGCCAGAAAGTTGTGCAGGGAAAGTTTAGCATTTTCTGCAGGTTCTGATGTCACTGCACACCCCTTGGAGAGCCATAAAGCAAAGAGGTGGGGAAGGAACGTGGCAGTGGAATTATCTTTCAAATAACCGGAAGGCTTTTCCATCCTGAACCCAGAGGTAAAACTTACCCTTCATGATTTTTGATTAACACCAGTTGAAAGGAACATTTAAGTGTCTATTTATAACTTATGTTCACGGTTGTGTTTGAAGCTAAATGGCAAAACTTGTAGTTTAATAATGTCAAGTGGGTGCTGTTCAAATATTAATTTTGATATACCTGCATGAAACAAACAGTCTCTATTGGCTTAAATCTGGACTGAGGACTAAGTAACCAAAGCACAAAGATTAATGATCACCCACTGCCCTAAGCTGTACTGTGGAAAGCCTGCTACAATGCAGCTCTGAGAGGCAGCTGCTGCTGGGAGGTGAGTGAGTGTGTGTAACCAGAAAGCATAATAGGAATGAGGCACAGTTCCTTTTTTTTAGAAGTTTTTCTGAAACATAATCTATGTATCGTGTTGAAAGATGAAAGAAACTTTGGGGGATTGTAGCTGCTGTCATCTTCATTGTCTAAAGAATTTAAACATCTGGACTCTGCTGTGCTTTGCACTGAACAAATGGAAGCATTTTCAGGCTTTGCAGTTTTGTGCTCAAATGTCAGTGGCCCACTTCTGGTTCCTTCAGTCCTTTGAGTTTGCTCCTGCAAACCTCCTGCTCCGCTCCCAGGGTGGTGGTTTTTTGTTATTGATGAGCTTTGGGCTGCTCCTGTGAGGGAATATTCCTTCTCTAGGAATGTTCTAGGAATACTCTCTGCTGGCTGCTATGGGGGGGCTGCCCATGTACACAATGCAGAGAGACACTGTGACTATTTGGATGATTTAATCTGATCTAAACTGCCTAAAATCTGTTAACTTGCTCCCTCCCCAGCATCTCAGCTTCTTCCTAAGCAGTATTGGGGTGCTTCATGCATTCCTGTGTCAGAAGACTGATCGTTCCAACCCAAGTTCTGCACTGCTTGCAATTAAAAGAAGGATGTTGTGGGTCATCTGAAAATCTACCTAGATGCTAGAAAACCCCTCACCTTCCTACCGGCCTCCCAAAGCTGAACCTTCCCACTTTGGTCTCTCAGAATTTCTTCCCACTCTGCTCTCAGACTTTCTGATCCGATTTGTTTGTTTATTTCAATTGAACATCAGCTGTCATCTGTTCTCTCACCTGCCTGTTCAAAGTGGGTGTAGCCATCTTCCCTCCTTTATGGATCTGTGAGATGCTGAGGAGCAGCTCAGTGTTAGGCTGTAAATAGTCAAAGGCCACCTGGGAATGTGGGACATTGCTGCCTTCATGGCTGGCTGGGGACATTTTGCTGCAAAATAATATCTCTGGAACTTGTGCTCTCCAAGAAGGCAACATGAAAGATAGTTAGGTCCATATCACCAACAACATGAGAGAAGGAGGCATCCTGTATAAATTTATTTCAAAATTTGCAGTTGTCTAAAGTTGCTAGGAAAGCAGATGGATAATGATAGCCCTGGGGACTTATTTCCTGATTTTTCAATGAGATATTTTTTGACTGAAAGAGTTTAATATAGCATAGAAAATGTCATTTAATTACAACTTGTTGTTAGTACCCAATGAGACGGACCCACGCTCTTAAATTAGCCAGCTAAAGTGGGTGCCTGAAGCTGATGGTGTGAATATCCAATGGAAAAGGCTATTTCAGGCAGGAGATGTATTTCAGGCATGAAAGGGCACAGCAGTGGCAAAGGTGGTGAGGGAAGAGCATCTGCTCTGATGCTCCTCCACAATCTGAGGGTAGAGAGGTCTGCCTGGCAGACCCTGAGCCCCTTTACCTCCTTTCTCTGTCCCTGTCCCTGTCCCTGGTGAGGGGGAGAAAACCCCTCCTGCCTCCAGGCCACCCCTTCCTCTGGGCCCTGTCAGCAGCGTGAGAAGGGCTCTGCACCGGGCAGGTGGCAGTGGAAGGACATGCCAGCCCCTCTGGCATGGTGGAGAGGGTCTGGCAGCCAGCAGGGCCTTGTAGGAGCCCCACAGACCGAGCAGGAGCCCCACAGACCGAGCAGGAGCCCCACAGACCCAGCAGGAGCCCTGGGGCTGAGCAGGGGCCACAGCAGATTGTCCCAGTCCTCTGCTGCCTGCCACAGGTGCAGGGGATGGCATAGATGGGTTGGTTTGAGCCTCACTCTTCCAAATCCCTCCTAATCCATCTGGGTGGTGGTGGGAATGTCCAGTGCTCCAAATCACCTAGTTACAAGACAGAGATGGCTGTTAGACCACAAAAATTCCCTGCGTTGTCAGTGTGGCAGTGAAAGTGGTCTCAAATGCTTAAAAGATTTAGTAAGTAGTGACAGGTAAAGCTGACCAAGCTTCATGCAGTGGAGGTAAGATGTGGGACAGCACAGTTGTCCTCCCTGGCAGAACATTTTCACATCTGTCATTTGTTCAGACTCATCCAGGACTTGGTGACAGGAGTGTCTCAGGCTGAGAGCTGGAGATAAGGGAAACAAGGATTGTCACAGGAGCTGCTGCTCTGGACAAGCTGCCTTGGGAGCTGAAACTGTGTGGAGAGGTCTGAACAAAACCACAAATGAGACCTAAAAGGACTAAACTCCCTAAAAAAATTGCAACATGGTAATTAACTGCACTTTGTGGAACTTTAGTACTTCAAATGGTTGATGTTGCCAGCTTGGAAGCCACAGTCCAGTGCAAGGTGTCCCTGCCCATAGCAAGGACATTGGAACTAGATAATCTTCAAGGTCCCTTTCAACCCAAACCACTCTATGGTTCTGTGATATGGTGATGCAATCCCATGATGTTTTAATAGGGTTTATGTGAAAATAGGGAGTTTTCTTTCCACATACAATGGTTAAAGCTGAGCAGGTAGATGTCAGTGTGCTGGACTGAGCTCTGAAATAGCATTTTTCTCTGGAGCAGAATAGTTGTCAGTCGTGCTCCTGAAGGTATTAAAGCACATCTGGGAATGGGACACAGTCTGGCAGTGCATAAACAAGGGATCTTCCTGACTATGCATGAAAACCATCAATTGCCAGAATGGCAGCTTGCTTACCACATAAAACACACTTGCTGATGCTCCTAGAAAATATTTCCCCTGGGCTTGTTAATGGGACATCTACACGTGGTGACACAGCCCAATTTCTACTCATTTGTTTACCTGCTTGTGGAAACACTAACTAGAAATGTCAGGGTTTTTCCTCCAGGGTTGTCAGTCTCGCAGTCCTTCTCCAGGGCTTGCCTTTCTGATTCAGTGGTTAGGTCAATTAATGTTCATATCGCCACTAATTGCATTGCTCCAAGAGTTACAAGAAAAATGAGACAGGACAGAGCAACAATTATCCTAGGAGCTCTGTGTGAGCAGGACAGTTTGGAGTATCACAGCTGATTCTGTTTCCTTCTAGTCTTTCTGTTTGTGAATCCCTGAGACAGAACAGTTTTGCTCTGAAGGGGGGTCACTTCAGTGACTGCATCTTGCGTGGAGTGGCATGATATTTTCATAAATATCTGACTGCAGAAATCACATCCATTAGTGGGGCAGTCAGCCATGAGTAACAATAAGGAAGAATTTACATGCCAGAATGGGTAGAATGGGAAGCACAGAAAGAGTGGCACCAACTAATTTTGCTGCCATCCTGGTTCTTAGCTATATTAAGACTGCAATCATTAAAAAACTGGGCTGCTTCTAATTAGCTCAGAGTGACCCAGGCCTCATTAGTGCCCATGTCCAATAGATAATTGAGCTATTTTCTTGCATCCAGTCACACAATGTGGAAAAACCAAAGGAGTGTTATGAAGGCCGGATGAGTGCTCAGCATGTGAGATTTTTATTTTTATAGAGAGGAATAATAGCTTCAGTTTTATTTTCTAGTTCAATGCTCAGGGGGAATGTATAGAAATACAAAATGAACAACAAAATAGTGCAGGGAGCAGAAAGCCCTGGGTATGGGAAATAAGCTGTCTTTTTTGTTTTCTGTTTTTTGATTTTTTGTTTTGTTTTACTTTGTTTTGTTTTGTTTTCCTAATGCTGAAATACCAGGACAGTCTAGTGAAAACTGGCTTTTTGATAATGCTGAGTTATGAGATGGCAGCACCTGTTGGTGAGTAATAGCCAGGGGCCTAGGACAGCTCCTTCCCAGTATGAGAGATTTGTCTGAAGTATCAGTTTAGTCTGAGATAAACAGGATGATTTCCTTAGGATAAAGCATGAAAGAACAGAATAAAATCTTTTTCTTAAAAATATATGAAATGTTATATAGGAGGACTGAAATAAAGAATATGCTGTAGAAAAGAAAAAAAAAAAATCAAGGTTTTTCTTCTCCTTCAAGTCAGGTAATCTTGATTTGAAGTGTTGTAAAGCAAGGAGTTGTCATCTACAAGGCAAAGCTTCATGATGATGTGACTGGAGGGAAACCTGTCTGGGGACAAACAGAGATGCACGAGAAAAAAAGCACAGATAAACATTTTCAGGCCTTCTTATTAAGAAAAAATTCAATTTTAATATACAGAGACTTTACAAAACTCTCCTGTACATCCCCCACCCCTGAGATGCACAACACATTCTTTCCTATTCATGTAAGTACCCCAGACCCATTTCCCAGCTACTTTTCCAGAGAATTAAATGTACCAACAATGGAAGGTTATTTATCAGGACTGTTGTAATTGGACCCAGTTGGGAAAATGAGATAACTTCAGTGAATTACAGACCTGCAAATGGAAGCTGCAGCCACTGTTTTGCTGGGCACTAATAACCTGCAGCCATTCACCACGAGTTCCAAAGGCCAAGCTCATTAGCACAAAGGCAGGTGTTTGTGCATTTCCATTTGTTAAATTAAAATGATCACAGTCATTTTGCTAATAGTGCAATGTGCAAATGTAGGCCATCTCAGATGAGCAGTTCGAGGAGAGAGCATTTTTTAAAAGTGAGAAATGAACTTCACAGATCTAATTGTTCCTTATTAAGATAAAGATATTTCTGTGGTAAGTTATCAGCTCAGTAAGGTGTGAAATATTTAACATCTCTCATTTCCTTTACAAGACTTCAGTGAAAATGTTCTTGTGGGCTCTGGTTTGCACTTTCAGGGCGTGGCTGAGGGAGTGCTGAAGGGAGCAGGAGGTCGGAGGGTTGGCTGGAGCCTGGCTGGGACATCAGTGTCACCCTGTAAATCCAACAGGGGAGTTGGCCAAAACACTTCCTGAAAGGTGAGTCAGGAAAGGAGAAGGTTCTGGAAGATATGGGTGTCTGAAATATGTCACCATCCCGGTCCCTCCTTGCTGCAGCTGGGGATGCTCCAGACTGGGAGGGTCTCTCTGCCCGGGGTGCTCAGTGCAGAGGGCAGGACACACTGCAGGACTGATCACCTGCACATGGAGGCCAAACAGGGATCACAGAGTCACAGAGCTGTTAAGGCTGGAAAGGAGCTCTGAGGTAATTGAGTCCAACCATTAAGCCAGCCCCACTGTGCTCACCACTAAACCATATCCCCAAGTGCCACATCCATATGCTTTCAGAGCACTTCCAGGAACAGTGATTCCACTCCTTCCCTGCTACACACCCAGCAGTAGGTTTAGCTTTCTTAGTTACTTTCTTTTTTTTTCTTCCCTTGACTTGTATGGTTTCCCTGAAGGTGGAAAATATCTTTATTTTCCATTTTTGAAAATTCTAGATGAAATTGTGTAAATGGTTCCTCAGACTTGACAAAAGACCTACGGGGTAATGCAATGAAGCTTGGTCTTAACAAAATTACCACAAATTGTGCTAAGAGCATCATAACTTCAACTAACGTAAAATAAGTGAAGGTTTTCTGAAAAGTAGTGCATCCATTTAATGCTTATCTGGAAAACTAAGCGTACTGAATGCATAATAAATAAAAACAAAGAACTTCTGGCATTGTCTCACCTTTTTCCCTTGACGTGACTTTATTATCTATTACAACTAGGAAAAATCTTTGTATTCCAAAGAGAAGGGTGTTTTTAAAAATACATGTGAATAAAATAAATATTAGTATGGTGCAAATGCTCATTGAATTATCTTTTTAGCTTATTTTTTTTAAGGTAAAGGCTTTTTGGTAAAGGCTTTTTGGTAAATTCTTCTTATGTTTAATAGAACTTTGCAGCTCAGGTAGTAATATGTTAGGCTTAGTGTTAGCCACTTTACTGGTAAAAGAGAAAATGAATCTGCTATGGCAATGTAAATCTAGAGACATAGAACTGAACTACTTGATATTTCTCAAGATTTAAATTAACATAAATAGGACTATAATTTTCCTCCTTCCTTTCATATATAAGTGCAGGAGAGGTCCAGGCAGGAGTTCTTACTTATGCATCCCTTATGTCTTGAAAGGGATTCATGATTCATATGCAGTCATAAAGAGTGGATAGCTCATAATTTAATTATTCAATCCATAAAACCCATTTAGAAAAAAGAAGGAAGAAAAAAGTTAATGCTTTGTTTACAACGACTTTATCGTAACTCTCATGTACTCATGCATTCATTAACAGAGAAAAAAGGGCCCAATTGTGTTTTGTTTCAATCAACTCTGAAAGGATAATCAAAAATAGGGAAAAAAAGAGAAACCAAATAATAAAAATAAAGGAAAAAGGGTTCTGAAGCCATGCTCTTGGGCTTAAAGAAGCCTATTCTTACTTTTTATTGTTCCTGAGTTAAAAATTAACTAACGCCCTTTAAATTTAAGAACTGTTCAGTTCATTACACACATGACTTGACAGTGTAAACTTTTAATTTGAGTTAGAAGAGGTACTTAAAGCATAATAGGAGCTCATTAGTAGCATTAAAGGAAAATAGAAAAAAGTTTGGATTTAGTAGTCATGACTCTAAGAAAAGAGTTGTTCCACAAAACATCCTGGCAGTCAGCTGGAAAAGGAGTCAGGAATGCACAGGCCTGAAGTCAGATAAAGTTCAGTGCCTCTGTTCCACCTTTGCACAGAAGGAAACCTCTGCTTCCCAGAAGGGAAGTTCATGCAGCAGGGTAAAGGTGAATTCTCCCAGAGTAAAGGAGGATGTGCCTCCATCCAGTGAGGGCCATGCTGGGCATGCAGTGCAGGTAAAATCAGCCTTTTTACTGGCCTGGGCTGTCTGCTGGGCACACACAGGTGTGCAGAATGCCAAAAGGGAAGAAAATCAACATCTGTTTTGCCTGGTGATGACACTCTTTTTTTATACCATGCAATACCTTTACATTTTTATTAGCAATTCAAGTGGGAGTTGGCTGTTAAATTAGTGGCAAGTGCTGACATATAAGAGCAGATGATTTGTATTTTCTTAGAGATGCATATGCAGCATTTTCTGAAGGAGGTGGCTTTGGTACTGTTATGCATGTGAACAGCCTGGAATTTTAGAGAAATGTATTAATGTTATGTACAAAATGGATCTAAATATCACAAATTTTTCTGTATCTGTCTGAATCCAAACTGAGAGGCTAGCTGTGGGGTATGTCTACAATAACATATTTAATATTCACTTTTTGTGAACAAAACAGATTTACTTCAATGCTATTAAGTTTTGTCTTTTTTTAACCATGATGCACCCTTCAGTAGGAGGATCAGGCCCTACTGTCTTATTGTCAGCTGTGAATGTAACCCATTGTTAAAGCGTTTGTGATAAATTTATTTCATCTTTGTCTCCTAAAGGGGTCTCATCTTGCATCTTTTCTACACTGAGCATTGTCACTGAGGACCATGTCACAAGGGAGGTATAAAACACAAGTACAAAATCAGGTATTTGGATTACAAGGTAAATATTTTTGGCTGGTATTTATTATTACTAGTTAGCTGTAGTGATGAGGGAAAGGGACACTGATAATTGCAAATTTGAAGATTCTCTATTTTGAAAAGGCATTTCTGCCAGATAGACTAGTAGAAAAATACTCATCAATCATTTAGGACTGTCTCAGGAATTTATTAACTTTTCCATAAACTGTATATTTCTGCCTAATTATATCATGAATAAACAGCTGCAATAAACAGCGAGTTTCAATCTTCTGAATAAGCCCATAACTACATTCTTCACTATTTTCTGGTTTTTGACAGCTTAGCAGTTAAAGTGGATGAACATGGAATATAGTACATGAAAATGGATGAGAAAGAAAGTGATAATGTAGCATATTTTCACCACTTCCTTCTGAAACAGTGTAAAGCAATCAGTTCTAAAAACCCCTGTCCATGTATTAGTTAATCAATACGGATGTTCAGCCGGCTCCAAGATATTTTAACAGCTGTCAAAGCTAGCTCAGCAGTCATTGTTCAAAGCTTACATGGAAGCGAAAACCACAACAGAAAACCTTTCCCATCTCCAGGGGATTATCTCTGGGGAGAGAAAAAGAGAGAGTGATTCTGGTTACTAGAAATGAGAGTGGGAACAGAGCTCCAATTCTCAGATGATCCAATTATGATTAGAAAAACTATGTTAAAAAAAAAGCAGAGCTGGGAGAGTGAGGAATTTAATCATGATTATCTGCCTCTTGTGAGGCAGTGTGAAAATCTGCCAAACCCACCTTTGCTTGGTTACCCTGGTGTGGGAGGGAAGGAGAAATAAATGCAAAATGATGCATTGGGGAGGCACCGTGATAGAGCACAACAAGGGAAATAATTTCCTCTCATACTGGGAGAAAGATTCCTTTTCAAGACCTGTGATATTATTAATGAAGTATGAAACTCTAGTAAAGAGCTTTGGCTCGTGTGTTGCTACCACTGCTCCTTGGAACAGCAGAATACAGCTACATTTGCCATGGGGTTAACTGAATCATATGCACTGTTCCCCCTTCCTGTTATACACATGACAGGTTTTATGTCTCAAATAAATACTTGTATTTAATGTTTACTGTCTATTACAATAAATATATTGGTTGTCAGGCTTATTTTCTCCTCTCATTCAAATCACATTATGCTCAAGCATGACAAACAAGTGTGATACATATTTTCTGGAGCTTTAAAAACATGTCTGAAATCTGTACAGCTCTGTCATTAAAAGTATAAGCTAAATGTACCAGGTGATATTTTTGCTTCAGAAATGGAAGTGAGGAGTGTTGCCTTGACACTGTGGATCTGAATTAACAGACTATACTGTTTTATACATGAATGAATGGATAGTATGTGAATAAACTGATTTGTACATATGTATTTTTGCCTTTATTTATTACTTCTAAGGAATCTGGGGACTGTGCTCTGACTGTACACCCAGAAAGGTACAAGCACCTACAGACAGCACCCAGGACCCTTCCCTGGGCTCTCTCCCATTCTTGTGCTGGCTCCTCCTAGGAGACCACTGCTCATATCTTGGTGCCTTCAGTGCAGAGGACACTTTGCTGCAAAAGAAAAGGGATGTTGCATTTATCCTGCATTTCCCTCACCAAGTGGAACAAGACACAAGACATTTTTCAGGCTCTTCCTCACCGTTGCTGTAGGTTCAGCCACTTGCCCGTGGCAGTCCCTGTGCCAGCAGGCAGAGCTGGGCTGGCACATGCAGGGACACGCAGTGTGTGCCCCAGCCACAGCCATCTGTCTTCACTGGGTCACCCAGAGTTACTCCTTCAGCTCCACCCACATCCAGCTGAAATAATGAAGTTCCCCTATCTCCAAACCTGCCCCCTGAGACCAGTTTCCCTGTGGATCTGTCAGGGCTGCAGCAGCTCTGCCCTTGGCCTGCCCTGCTGGGTGTGACACCTCTGCACCTTGGAGGGGGGATATTGTTGGATGTTGTGAAAGGAAGGGCTAAAGGAGAAATGACTGTGTCTGCCTGCTGCTGGGGAAGTTGTGAATCCAGGAGAGTGTGGACTAAGAAAGCCATTAATATTCTGCAGAACCTTACCCAGGCAGCAGCATACTTTTTTCTGGCTGTGTGCCAGACAGGCAATGCCATGCTCTAAGGGCTGTGATCCTGATAATGAGTTCTTCATCACCTGTGAGGTGCTAATCCTGCTACTTTAGAAGGTTTTTAAAAAAATTGTTATTAATATGTCTCTATCTATATATCCATGCCTTAGTGTGCACATCTGTGAGTCCAGCAAGCCCAGAGTCAGGCAGGGCTGAGTTCAGTGCTGAGCCCAGGTGGCTGCTGGCAGTGACCCCATGGTGCAGCATCTCTGCTTGTTAACAGCTCTGCTCCCATGCTTAGACTCACTTCTTGCTCATTCCATGGACAAATTCATGGATCATTAGATTTATGCATAAATTTTGTGGCGATGAAAAACGCCCTGCTGCCAGTACTGAAAGCTGATGCACATTATCTTGCCACAAGCAACACAAGCAGCAGCCCTGCAGGCATTTTTTTGCAAAACCAGAGATTTCCTTATGGTCCCTGAAGAGTTTTTTGGGGGAGAATTATTTTCCACACTGGTCCAGTAGGAGGTTATATGGGTTC
Organism: Dicaeum eximium; assembly: GCA_013396995.1. Taxonomy (NCBI): domain Eukaryota; kingdom Metazoa; phylum Chordata; class Aves; order Passeriformes; family Dicaeidae; genus Dicaeum; species Dicaeum eximium. Next base: position 2,593,657 of record VWZP01010724.1, read on the forward strand.
AGGGAAACTTAAAGAGGTTTTTCCACTGCACAGCAGTGACATAAATTATTTTCTGACATTGCCATCAGGGTCTCTTCCTTAGATGGTGAATTTCACAATCAAACTTATAACTACCAAAAAAACAAACAAACCAAAATCAGTGGAGCTCTATGATATCATAGTCATTGTTTCCTAATGTAGAAAAATTTGATTGCTGTTTTGGAGACAAAGAGAACAAACCAGCATGTGTCATTATACTGCTGTATCTATCAGTAGTAAATATGTGTACTGTACAGAATTCCTCTTATTCTATTTTCATAAGGCTGCAGGAGACCTAGCAAAGATAGCAGGAAGGCCATAAGAATGACCATAAAAATGAAATGGCATCTGCTTGTAGCAAGTACTAAGTGGACTGGAGCTTGCTGTGCTGGAAAAGTGATGGCTGCAGTAAGGATCTAGCAGGGGCCTACAAAATTATCAGCAGGTTGAGGAAGCAAATTGTGAATCATCAACTTTTTCTATAAAGCAGAGATTTTAGAAAATCTCTTCTTGGAGACATAAATTTCCCCATCAAAAAGTTAGCCAATTGTTTTTACCAGGAGGGGCTGTTCTTCCCAACAGGTAATTAAATTACAGAACTGAATGCCACAGGGTTAATGAGCTGGCAGAAAGTAAAAAATTAATTTAAAAAGGAATTAATCCATGCCAGTAAATAGGGTGATGTGGCTACAAGCATATATATGTCTGATAGAGTGTCTATATATAAAATCCTTTTATATATACATATATACGATGTAACATATTTAAATATACACATATTTAAATATATACATAGAAAAGCCTTTTTCAGAGTGAGGATAGATTTTTATATGTGTTGTATTAAAACTGATTCCATCTCTGGGCACAATTAAAGCAAAAGAATAATTCATAAGGTGTGGGAAAATGAGTTTCTCTGGCACAGACAAAGAAGTTGCACTTTTGCTGTTAGGATGATATTTGCCTGGCTGCTCCACGCTGCTCTGTAGTGTAAGGCTCTTGCTGCTTTGATGAAAATCTGAAACCACCAAATTAGAGTCTGCATTAGTTATGTAGGTAAAAAAAGTGCTGAAAATGTACAGAGCTGCCAACACAGTGTGTGCCTGCTCATCCTTTCCCTAGAAAAAATATACTCATATAGATCTTCATCCTCCACAAAATGACAGGACAGCCCCACTTGCCAGAGCTATTTCCCTGTAACTGTGCTGTGGCATTCACACAGGCTCCTTCTGTGACAGTAATATGGAAGTTGTATCCACATGCAACTGTCCCCAAAATTACATTTTCCCCACCTAGGCAATCGGATTTAGCAGTTTCCTGAAACATACTCTCAAAATTATATAACTTTTAGTGGTTTTGCCCCAGCAGGAAAGGTGCTGTGAGCAGCAGCTGCACTGGTCCTGCTGAGCCCTGGCACCCCTGGTGATGCTGCTGTCCCTTTGGGCCCTGCAGGTGGGACACAGCTCCACTCTGGGGACACTGGCATGGTCCCTGTTAGCAACCCCTGGGTAAGGACTCATAGCCCATCACCTGGGTCATCACAGCACACAAAGCTTGTTTGTTTTGGGAGCAGGTGCTCAGTATTTTCCCCACAACCTCACTGTGCCTATGGAAAATGATTGAGGTCTCTCAGTATCATAAAGCATCAAGTGTTTAACAGGAGTTTGAGGGCAATGGAGAAACCTCAACTATAAACTTGTTTCAAGCATCAATTTTGCTGATGCTGAGCAGGTCTTGTCTCTCTCTCACCTGACAGAGTCCATGAGGATATACCTTTCAGTGGAGAGGAGCTGCTCTAAGAGAGCCAGGCCAGAAGATGGGCAAAGCTTTCCCTGGTAAAGATGGTTACACAAATCTGAGGAATGCAAACCCTTGTTTGTAGGTAATAGCAGAAACAGTGTAAAATACAAGAAGCTTTGCTAAAATTGAAAAATATCTTGGAGCTACTGGCTAGCAACTAATCAAAATTGATACTTTAGCACAAACTGGTGCTGCTGCACGTTTTCTGCTGCTGGCTGTGTCTCTGTTTATTGCTGAAAAGTCTTCTCTTGCCACTGACTCTCATAGAGAGATGTGGCAGGAGACTGCAGCTAAAGCTGTGCCAGCTCATGGAACTCCTGTGAGGAGGGGACGCAGGCATGGAAGCTGCTTCCATAGCAAATACTTGCCTAAAAATGTACTGAACTTGCTGTATGAAGAACTTCTGATTTTGAGCAGATTTTGCATATTTGAATATTGTCAAGCATAAATTCAGCGTTTAACATTTAATCTAATTATCCCAGTTTCTTACATTTATAATGTCCTTTGCAACATTATGCAATTAAGTAGCCATTAATAAACATTCCCATCAGTTCCCATCAGTGACCCATTAGAACAGGTCATTATGGAGTCAGCTTAAGCAGGTGTAGAAGGCTCAGAATAAATAAATCAACAAAAATGTTAGCAAATAAATAAAAAATAAGCTACTCCATGTACTTCTGTTCTCACTTCTATGGGAAGGCCTTGATAATTGAGCTACATATCACTATTAGAGATGCAATTACTTGTAATTGCCACCTTTAAAAGCAAGCCTTTGTTACAAAAACAATATATAGATGAATTGTGTCTTGTTGCACAAGTTGTGAATTGCCTTTAGTTTTGTAATCTCAGCCATCACATGAAAAATGCTTTTTCACCTTCCAGGTGGAGAGGCCAATCCGTGAGCTCTGTTACACGAAGGGTGAGCTGGCAGCAGTCCACCAGGATCCTTTCAGCTAGTTTGGATTTCCAGAGATGCAGTTCATGACAGAATTTGTCATAGAACACTAAATAGATGGTAAAACCATGTTGTATAAAAGCAAATAGAAAATGTGGCTCTTAATCAATTTAAATACTAAAATCTTCAGAGCTCGTCCAAGGATTATTCTGGATTTACATTGTGGTTTTTATGGAGAGGAATAAAATCCTGCTCATTTTTTGGCACAAGAAAGTTTCTCTTCATGATGCTTAAAGTTGTCATGGTATATACTACACCCATGAAGTCAAGGGGAATGTCTTCATCAATAACCATCAGTTCAATATCCCCTGTATCACTGACTGCTGCACCCTGTGAATGCTCAGCTTTATGGAGCCCATGTATAACATTATTCCACATTAGTACCACTGTGTCACTATGGAAGTTTTGCAATAATTACCAAATTTATTAGAATCCATTTGAGAATAACAGTAAATCACAGAAAAAAAAATAAGGAAACACAAGTCAGCAAATTTTTTATGTAGATGAAGGAACTACTTGTACTGTCACACACACATAGAATGTATATCATTGCATTTCCCACTGAGAAAAAATACTGTTCAGATTAAGCCTGCACTGTAAATGCTTTTATTTTTTTTGAAAGTTACAAACAGCTAAAAATAGGACTCAATAATGAAATTGCTGACAGGTCTTAACTACAGCACAAGAATGCAATACTGTAATACAGTTGTGCCAAACTACATTATGTTGCTGCAGTGATGAATTCAGGGCTGGTTTTGCTGAAGTGGGGTTCTGCAGAAACATCTGTGGGACTGGGGAATCCACACCTGAGAGTGTGAGAGGGGATATAAACTGAGCAAGCACTGAGCAGGAGGGCAGGGCAGTTCAGGACCCCTTTGTAGCACAGGATCACTGCAACATTCATAATATAATCAGAAGTCATTAGGACATTGTGTATTATTAATTACTGACTAAGGGTGAATGGTTCTTGCTAAGCCTCATTTCTACAGCTCCCAAACTGCTCCAACCCAGCATCCAGGGATTTCTTGCTTACAGGTCATCTTGGAGCAGCAGAGCCAGCTCTAAACACTCTCCCATTTTCTTCAGTTGATGGGGCACCAACTGCAGCAAAAGCCCAAAGCTATGAAATTATTTTCTGGAGCAAACACAGCTTTGATCAGACCTAAGATGTCTCTCTATAATAAAACCCAAATTGATTTCCAGCAGCCACAGTGAGCAGAGTCAAAAATGGCTTTGCACTGCTCTGCCCACCCAGCCTATTTAAAGCAAATATTAGGGCAGCCAAGGATTTCTCTTATTATCTGGAAGCTGGCAGTAGGGGTAGATGGTTTCTGTGGGATCCTTGTAACTGAACTATTCTATTCCATTCCTGTACAGTGTTAATCTCTGTTAAAAATAGTTGATTTGCACATGATCAGATTAGACATTAGAACATTGTTACTGGTGTTACTAAAAATGTAATCCACTGGAAAAAGTCTTGCAACTGCATTGTCATTGTCTTCTGTTACCTGTTCTGAGGCACATTTCTGTGTCTTGTTTCATGATTTTAATAGGTATATACCTAGCTATTTCTCAGGTTTCTTTGTAAAAATTTGAGATTTTGACCTTTATTCACCTTTAGAACATGACCAAATTCTTAATTATTTTTAAAAAAAGATTTGATATCAGACCTGGCAGAATTACTTTGCTCTCCAAGTGAACAGGCATCATTAGCAAAAATCTAAAGGGGCTGAATCTCTTTAATACCATTGAAAGTGTGAGGAGAATAGCTATGATGCAATTATCCTAATTAAAGCTAATTAACACATATTTATGCAAGGTAAAAAGGCCATGACAATAGGAGAATACAGCAGAGACACAAGAAGCAAAAGTTCAGATCCTCTTAGGCTGTGTAAACTGCTGTATCTTCCTGTGAGACTCTGGAGTTATGCAGATGAGTGCCAGCTGAGGCTCAGCTTTGTGTCAGTTGTGGTAGGAATGCTTCCCTATCCATTAACATTCCTGTTATCAGTTTCCTACTCTTTCAGCAATTAATATGCATTTGTGTGAGAATGACATGCTTTTTGTTCCATACTCTGCTATTCTAGAAAGTTTTATTCACACATTTAAAATAGAAATAATGTCCTGTGGCTAGGTGAGCAACTACGAAGAAGATTAATAAAAGTGGAAAGTTTGAGGCTAATATGTTGGCTTTAAAGCATTTACCTATGCACTTATCAGGCAGTTACAAGTGTGAATATAATTGTCATAACCAGAATCATCTCTCTGTAATTTACAAGCAGAAAAATGCATTCAATTACAGGAAACAGTGTGTAAAACCATCTGGATGAAACTTATGGATACATGAATATAAATGGTGATAACTTTCTCTTGGTGTTGGCAAGTGAGTTTGATTTGAAGCTTCTTGAAATGGAGAAATTTCAAGAAATTGCTTAATTTTGTAAAGGGTTTGTGCACACACATGCATGCACACACACATTTTTTGGCAAGTTCTCCTGAGCTGTCTCCATATTCCATCTGGCAGGGTTCAAGCCATGATCCTTTACTTTTTTTTTCGTGCTGCAGTATTGTAGTTTGTTAACTCAAAACTGTAACTCAAAACTCAAAAGCTGTAGCAGTGATGCCAACACAGACGGTGTCCTGCCAGCTTTTTGCAATTTTCCCTTAACCCTGAGATGCACACCATGTGTGAGAGGTGGATATGCATCAAGACACTCCCACAAAACTCCAGGGAGGCTCTTCATGATATTGCACTTAATAAAGTGATTTGCTGAGTTTGGTTTTAATAAAGCAGCTCAGTATAGCAAGCAAATGTCTGAGATGCATTTGCAGCAAATACTCTGAAAATACACTGAGCTTGTGAAAGAACATCAGTATGGCTGAGGAGAAATGTTGGTTGAGCTGGTTGAGGTCTTTGGACCTCATTATGAACCTTGTTCTTTTCTATCAAAAACCATTTAGTAAAAGGTAGAGTTGGGAAGTAACAGCTGCTCTTTCATGCGAGCATTAAAATCCATTTTATTTGTTTCTCCATAGCCAAATCTCAGATTGATCCCAAACATAGCTACATGAAGATCAACTGCAATGAAACCACCACAAATTCCCCATTTTCTCTACTTAAACAGATATGTTAATAATGGGGGACTGGTTTCATGTTATATACACAGGTATTGAAATTATCAGAATGGAAAGGACTCAGGCAACTGGACTAGAATAACATATACTGAAAAAAAGCACTTTTTTCAGATAGAAAACTATCTAGGAAAGGAACAGAAATCTGCAAAATGTCTCTTGAACCATTATACAAATTAATTCACACGTATATCTCAGTCTGAAAGCTCATGCAGCTTTCTATTGCAGGAGCTCAATATGGGAACAAAATCAGTCTTTGCTGCCACTGTACGCTTAATTACTGAAACAAAGGTGCTACAGTTTGATCCTTAGATCATGGTGGGCTTGCCACAGGGAGCTCAAGTTACTACTTGTGACTCTGGCTTGTTGGCTTCTTACACACTTTCTCAATTAAGCTGTTCATGCCCCCAAATTGAATGGCAATTCATAGTTACTGCACACTTTTACCCAGGCTGTGAAGCTGCCAAATGTCAGAGAAATGTCTTACAATATTTTTCTGATTAAAAAAAATCTTAGCATCTATAAACATTTAGTATGTAAACTTCAGGCTATTATAAAACCTTTTCTTTATGAAATATGAAAGAACATTAGTAATTTATCATCCTCTGAATTTTATTGTTCTGCCTTTTTTGTGTGTTTAGGACCGGTTAATATGATTCCTACAGCAGACCAGAGGGTGATTTAAATTTTAATATATTGCAGTCAGGCAGTGTCAATGCATTATTTCTGTCTGTGGAAAGGTACCAGTTCTCTGACTGACTGATTATGACAACAATGAAAAATCATATCCCCAAGACGCATCACAAAAAGACATAAAATGTACATAAATATGTCAGTTTATTATGGCATTACAGGCACTGGCAGGCCTTGCCAAATGTCCATGTGCTGCAGGTGTCTGCAGGGCTGAGTGCTGGGGGAGCTGTCACCCAGGAATGACGGGGGACGCCTGGCTTGGCTCCCCAGGAGCTGCCCGGGGCTGGGTGGTGGAACCCTGGCTGTGCAGAGGGGCTGGGGAATTTCTGTAAAAACAAACCTGTTGAGAAGAGGGGATGTGAGAGGAGGGGATGTGAGAGGAGGCTGTGACACAGCTCAGGACAGCGGGGTCTGCTCCTCCCTGGCCCACAGGCTATGTGCAGCCCTGTCCCTTGTCACAGCCATTTTATAAGTTTCTTATATGGAAACTTGCTGGANCTGCTCCTGTCCCCATTTCCCCTCTGCTGCCTGAGCCTCCTAAGGCAGCTCTGCCTCTCCTTGTTCCTGTGCACAGAACGAGCTCTGATCTCCCCTGTGCCTCCCAAGCAAGGCATTAATATTTACCAACCATCACAATCAAAGTCTAAGCCACCAGAGCAGGGCGGTGCAAGCCCAGTGAGGGCTGCCAGTCAGGCAGGGCTCACCTCTGTCCCCACTGTGGCACACGAGGAGCTCCCAGCACTCCTTTTACAGGAGTGAGTGGCACATTTATAAAGGAGATTAAGAGAGGTACAAGTAGCAGAAAAGCAGGGACTTTGTGTGTGCTTCATTAGCACTCGTGCAACCCAGCTGAAAGTGCAAGTGGAACCTTTGAATTAAGCTGCAGCAAAGGGAATTATGACAAGGATATTCCTCAAAATTAATCTTGAGATTATATAATAGACTATTTGCTAAATATATAAACATGTTAATGGCTGGCCATTAACCCACCTTATTAAAGGCATAGAAAGCAATTTATTCAGTGTGAAGGACAATGCAGCCTTGATTTTCCTTCTCTCATGAATTACTCAGCAATCATAATATAAATTGACTTCTGTTGTCCTTTGGGTGGTAAAGTTCAAACTTAGATGACTTGAGAATGAAGTCTCTGTACCTCAGTAAATTACATATATTATATGTAATGTAGATTACATATATTATATATAATGCAGCTTTGAAAGTGGTCCTGATCACCTAGAGACACGACTCTGTGTTTCTTAAATAAAAAGGAGATGGCTTAATGGAAGCTTGGTTAATACCAGTTAAGATGAAATCTGGACTTGATTTCAAACCTTCTTCTAGACAAATGTAACATATTCAAATATTCCCCTTTTACATTATGAACATGTAAGAGTTTGGAATCAGCATTACAGTTTTGGTAAATACTAATTGTATAGAATATTTTTGACCATTTTTCCTTGCATTTCATATGTTGAGTCCTGGCATTCACACCATTTGAACAAAATATTCAGGGTAACAGAACTTGCTGTATTGGTATAGATCATTTATTCATGAAGTCCAGTAATCCTCTGCAGCAGCAGCACTAACTGAGGAGGCAATCATCTTTCATAATTACAACTAACCAAGCACCATCAGTGCACACTATTTGTTATAAAATTCTCTGTTTATTGTCACAAATAAACTCAGGGATCAAACTCCACATTAAAGACATGAGTAGAGTGGATTTGAAGCTCAGGTTACTGGGAGCTGTAAGCTTCCAGCCCAAACATAAAATTCTGGGCCATAAAAATATCTCTGATTCACTTATTAACTGACTCAGCATGATGCTGACTGCACATGTACACAGCACTGAACAAAGCAACTCAGAAATAGGAGAGAAAAAGTATGACAAGGAAAGATGATGTGTTTGACAATAATTGTAGTGAATTATGTTATTATGACTATATAATAATAATATTTTTTGCCAAAAAATTACCTCACCAAAATGTTTTAGAGAAAAAATTTTTCATGTAATGTGATTGTTACAATAATGGGGGGCGAAGAAGAGATATTTTATGTCATATTATTTGGTTTACTTTCTTGAGTAGTTAGATTTTACTAGACAAAAACAGAAATTAGGAATCTATTATTAGACATGAAATCAAGGAATAGGAATCTGAATAAGCATGTTCTGATCACCCAAGGAAGCTGGCACAGGCACTTGCACATAGGCAGGTACTGTCATGTTTTCCAAACACCCTCTCAGATCCCTTCTGAAGGCATCAATATTTTAGAGAAGGAAAATCTAAAGGCTGAGCTCAGACCTGCAAGTGCAGCTCGTTGACTTTTTGCCACAGCCCTAAAGCTGGTGCAGGTGGAGGTGAGGAAATGTCACAATGCCATAGGATCTTTCAGCCATAGCTTGTTCTCAGATTACCAGAGAGAACAACCTCAATCCGAGTCAGGCTGGTGAGTGCAAATAGTATTTTCAGAGAGAATCTCCTCATTCCCTCAGGCACAAAGATAGCCTGGCTGCACAGGTGCAACTGGGAAAGAATGGTGTGGTGGAAGGGAATTTAAGTCCTAATTTCGTATTATTGGGTCCAAGGGATTGAATACCCAGTAGATTGACACTGCCTGACAGTGTTCAGTAAAACCCTGTAACAGGTACGGTGCATAGACTTACATTAAAAATAAAAACGTCTGCATTTGAAATTTTTGAAAGGTCAGTATGAATAACCTTTGAATATCGAACCTCTAAAATTCTAGAAAATTTTGTAGCATGTACACTGCACCATGATATGACTGTGAAGCTCAAACCCCACAGAACAGAAGTACAAAGCTCTAAGTGCCAGCCAGAGAGCTGAACTGCCTGTTCCACTGCACTCCACTTCTGTGCTGTTGGACAAAAGGTGACCATCTTGGGGATGGCAGTTCTTGTTTTTCAGAGGAGAGCTAAGCACATACTGGGAGCAGGAGGATTTCTCCTGCCACCTTTTGCTGCTCTGTGACTGCTGCAAGGTGTTATCCAGGCTGCTGCTTCTAAGGCAGGGATGGTGCAAGGATGTCTTACAAAATGAGATAGCACTTTTCTGTGACTGAGTCAAAAAAACCTCCACCCAATACTATAACCTGCAGCACACTCAGGACACAAACCCATGTGTCCATCTGTACTGTAAAGTCATTCTGCTTCAGTGCCAGGGCCAGGGGAGGTGAAAAGCCCTTGCTGCTGGCTCACCCAGAGGAACACACTGGCTGCCACCCACTCTGTGTCACACAGGTGGCAATCAGGGTGACATGCTCTGCAGCTGTTGAGGGGGATGTTTAGTGTCTGTTCTTTTGGTGACTTTCAGGCAAAGTCTGTTCTCTTTGCCAGAGGTGACAAAGCTGGTTGGGGAGCATGGAGTGCCTCAGAACTGCTTTTAGCCCCGGTGGCTTTGATGGCCAAGGAGGCTCCCCTTAATGCATTTAGAGCCTTCCTGGCCCTGGGCCTGCCTCTCTTAGTCCCTATGTACAAAAAAGTCAGACAGAAGAAATAAATGTCTTCAAGGGCTAACCTGAAAAACAATCAGTTCTTTTAAATTGTTGCCTTCAAGATGGCTGCATATTCCTTATCATATCTTGCTGTCTTCAGACCCAGTTACCTCCCTTGAAAGTGAGCAACAGATCCAAGCAGATGTTTTCTTATCAAGAATTCATACCAGACCTATTTATTTTAAATTAGCATATCTCATTAACTGTCTCAAGGACACTGTCTGAATTCATCTTTTAATGAGTATCTCAGAAATCTAGCATTTCAAAAGTGGAATAGAGCTGCAAATGGTTCTACTTTTAACCCCCTCGCTTCCAGAACAGGCTTTAATAGGCAAGAAGTGGAGATGGGGCTTTATATTTTTCTCTGCTTTTTCTCATCATGTTTTCCTCCTGAATAGTAGCAGTAAAGTTATTTTGGTACAATATTTAATCATTCAAAAGGAAATCACAGGCTGATGTAATATTTCAGTTGGCTATAATCCAAAAATCCACATTTGTTTGTTCTAACATATGAATATTAGTGAAGCCAGAATGCCTCCAAGCCCTCACTGGGTTGTATTTTTTTGTACTTCAGAAAAGGCATTAGAAAATGTGTATCATGTTGTCTATATATCTTCCATAAAAAAAGGCATCCTGGTATAGTGACCATTAAGGAATATAATTACACTAGAAATACTAGACTATTACACTGTCATGGGGACTGCAGAAATGTGCTTGGGGGTTTTTTTTGTTTTGTTTTGGTTTCTTTTTCCTCAAAGGAATAGGCAAACAAAGATGTGTTAAGTTTATGAGTGACATTGCAGCAGGCAGTGAATTTGCAGTATTTCTGTCCCAAGGGCTGGTTAAGCAGGATCCAGAGGAGCTCCAGCTTCTCCCCTTCCTGTGGGAGCTAAGAGGAGACAAAACTCCCGGTGTAACAGAGCACCCAGATGGGCCTGAGCACAACAGGCCTTTGAAAGGCATATCAGGGGAGGTATGGCTGGAAAATAGAATGGAATAAAGGGATTATGGGGAATGAGTGACTATTCAGAAAAGAAGAAAGACTCAAGGGCAAGGATGTTACAAATAAAAAGAGATTTCAACTTCAAAGAAACCCATGAAAATAAAATATGTAGGAAACCAACCTGGAAATTCTGTTCACACATGATTGATTTGTGAGACGTTTCCAGCACCTCAGTTGTGGTTATCCATTCCCACAGCTTCTTTGAATTTCATAGAATTTATTTTGAATCCAAGCAGTGTATCACCACATAACTGTGTTGCTGAAATAGTATTTCAAGGTGTTTGGGACTTGAGTCCTGAGGTGGGGGGGTGTCAGTATGGCTCAATTCATTTAGCACAGCACCAGGGCTCCTGACAGTGCAGCTCAGGGTGTGCCAGCACTTCCACTACCAACCCCATTTCAAGGGTTTCAATTTGTTGAGTGGTTTAACAATACACTATGCAAAACAGCAGTGCTGGGGAAAAAAAAAAAATCAATATTATAATTCAAAAAGGACGGAAAAAGGACCCTTTGCTAATGAAAGCAGTGGCAGATGTGCTTTCTGCAAGAAAATGAATAGTGCCTACAGAACAGGCAAAACATACACTAACTCAAACATATTCATATTTATAAATAGCACACCCAAGTTTCACAGGATTGAAGCAGATGGAGGTAATACATAAAAACATTAACATTTTTGCAGCCAGGATATTCACAACAGCCAATAAAACAGTCTCAGGGATCTCTCCTCATTTCATGTTCCTTTAAATGCTAATGGAAATTGTACGTATATACTTGGAGAAAAACTTTGGGCCTCCAAAGGAATTACATTATCTGCTTAAATATCTATTTTTTTTTTTTTTTTTTTCCTGAGAGAGAGCTCTTTAGGTCTCCTCCTGGATGAAAGCAACAAAATGCATTAAGATGGGGTGTTATTATGCAGAATACATTGCTGTTTTTATGCCATAATCCCAGGAGGTATTAAAGCACCTAACCCCTAGAGATTTCAAGAGAACACAATCACGGTGGTACAAGTATTTGCATGAGAAACACTGTTTTAGTGGGCGAGGGAAAATTGGTATTAAATGGCTTTGACTCTTATTGTTTAAAAATTGAATAAATATTTGATACATATAAATAAACACACACACATAAATAAATATGACCCTAAAGATGCTAATCTTCCTGCAGGGAAAAGTGTATAGCAAGGAAAGTAACAGTGTAAACCTCCATGGGAGTACTAATCCCAGGTCAAACTCACAGCGTGCCTTGTATTTTCATTTATTAATTAGGTGATACATGAATTAGGTAAGGCAATTATAGACTGGTTTTCTTTTTGTTGCTTTCCTAAGCCCAGCTAAAAGGGGAACAAGCTGAACATGTGAGCAATTTGAGGGAGTCTGACCCAAACTTCCCTGGAAGGAAGGTGTTCAGTGGCCCTTCAGCCCCAGCCATCCCTTAAAAGCCTTGTTGCAAGAGTAGTAACTCCAGATTTGATATACAAGGCAAGCTCCAGATTTGCTTTAAATATATGGCTTCAGTGGATGGTGCAGCAACACACACAGCAGCAGGTTTTGACTTATTTTCCCTGCCTCTGCTCTAGCAGTGGATATAAATCTGGAAGCAAAATCTCCTCGAAGTGCGCACGTGCTCTCGAGCCCTGCACAAATAAAAGCAGCTGAATTTCTGTCCAGTCTGAGAATCCTTTCACCAGGTGACTGCTTAAACATCTCTTCCCATGGAAGCTGCCTGAGTCTGGCTCACAGGCTCTGAGCTGCTGGCCCTGGGCAATGTGCCCCCCCAGCACAGGGTGTTTTGTGGTGCTCAGCTGGGGGCACGGTGGGATTTTACAGATTGACAGCCAGTGCAGAATATCCCCTGGGAAACCCAAATACACCTTGCTTTGGAGACACTGCAGGGACTCTGTTTCTTTTCCTAAAATAGGATCTGTCGTTATCACTGGAGAATATTCTTTAATCATGGAAGTTTTGCAATAATATTTAATTAAAGATTTTGAATTCAGTCCACTTTCCAACAAACACAACCAAAATGTCTTTTTCCATAAATTTCACTTTCACCTGCTCACAATCTGTTTGTGCATTAGCTGGATGTAATGCACATAATTACTATTCTCTCTTTTGACAAATTATTAGGCATGAAAAGGGAATTTGCAAAATATTTCTTAAAAGAGAACAGGACATTTCTCTGTTTACCACGAGTTAATTAGCCAAAGTTCACATTTAAACAGAATTTTATTTAATCCTGCAAAAGTGAAGAAAACTATGCAAATCAGTCCTAAAAAATTGCAGTCTTAAAATGGAAGAAATATCCGCCTGCTGCTAATTAAGTCTGTATTTTTTCATAAGAAAGTGATGGCTGATTATACTAATTTTACCCTTGTGGTAATTGTCACTAATGTTCCACATATTGTATGTGTCTTGCTCTTATGAATCCCATATCCCCTTCTGCCATAAATATTTCATAAAATATTCAAAGCCAGTCCACAGCCAAGTAATAACAAATGTCAAATGACACATTAAGAAGATTCATGGCTATTTTAAGTAAGAATTTTAAAAAAAAGCCTAACTCGCTTATTGTGGTCACTGTTAGCGATTGATTTTAGCAAAAAAAAATTCAGCAAATAGTGTCAGCACCTTTGCTGTCAACTTGTTATGAGAAGAGCTTTAATAGAGATTACTCAGAGTACTTGGTGGGAGACAGTGCACGATGGTGTGTTCAGCTGTGTGTGTGTGAGCCTGATTTCCAGAGGCCTCATTCAAGACTGCTCTACTAAGTGAAAAGATTTCTCTTTATTTTGGTGGGCTTTCCACACTGCTGGACCTTGAATGAGATTTCAGAGTCTCCAAATCCTGAAAACTATGATGCTTTGTTGGAGTTCCCTTTATTGCCACTGGCTTAAAGACCTTCTTTCTCATTCTCTCCCTCTATAAAAGTTTTGTTGTGTTTTGGGATTTTTTTCCTGGGTAAAACACAATTTTACGATTTTTTTCTCTTTCTGCATAAAGAAAATAAGAAACAGTAGAAATAATTAGGCTCATGTTTCCCCAAAATGAGATTTTATCAAACTGGAATGGTGGTGGTCAGCCCCAAAGAGGGTGGGAACCTGTGGGAGTGTAGGCAGGTAATGAGATGAGGATCATGTGCAAGGCATAAATACAAATGACCCACCTGAGAGGTGGAGGCAGCTTGTAAAGGTGGTTTGTTTAGTGCAGCTGGGCTGGCTGATACAAATTGGGTGTACTGCTGAAGGTGGGGATTTTGTCCCTAAACTGCTTTGTTTTGGCATAGGGTTTGTTGAACTTTTTTTTTTTTTTTTTTATGAATGGATATGTACCCTATGCAAGGCTGGGACCTTATCTGCAGCCTGTCATTTTATCCTTCTTACTACCCTGAGGACACTCAGAAAGGGCATCTAAAGGTATGCAAAGATCTGTTCTTAGTTGCTTTGGTTGCTTTGTGCATTGTAGCCTAGATTCTTCATATATATAATAATGCAACTAATGACCATCTAGAATAATGGAAAACATTCTGTCCTGAGTTGTCTATTAATATTGCAAAAATAAGACTGTGTTCAAGAGATGGGGTGAGCTGCACAGGGTGTTAGGAGCCAGGAAAAGGACAACTCCTGGCAGTGTAAACCACTGTGGCAGGTGAGCTCTGCCCATTAACCTGAGGGTGAGCAGGGAGGCCACATCCTCTGCTCCTTACCTAATCCTGCATTTGGCAGGAGGGAATGGCTCATACAGGGTGTATTAACTCGAGTTGCCATCAATTACAGGGTGGAGTCAGTCGAACAGACAAGGGCAGCAACCTCTTAGATTTCCCCATCATGATTCAGCAGAGCTTGTCTAATGAACTCCCTTTGTCAAGGTGGACAAATTAATTCAGCTCCCTGAGCCACAGGAGATGCTGGCACTCCTCAGGGCTCTCTCATGGTGTCTTTTGTTTTCACCAACAACCCTCAGGACGGAATTCATTATTAACATCAAGTACTCTGGAGAATGGAGAACTGAATGAGTATTAAAAATATGTTAAATTATTAGAACACTGGGATAAAACTAGTCATGGAAATGGGGTTAATTCCTGAAACTCAGGAGTAAACTCCACATAGCACAATCAAACTTGGTAAATACTACCTGTTAAAGGGGTCTGCTTTAAGGATATTTGTACTATAATGCTTTGACCAAATATGAAAATGGCTTGGAGACTCCTGCTAAGCCCAAACATACACATTTTTACAAATATAGTCCTATTTGTAAATGTAAAAAATATTTTGACCTGCTGTTTTGTGTAATTGTTTTTCCAAAAGTTTCCTGTTCAACGAGAATGGGACAGTTGGTCACAGCAAAACAGAAATGTGGTTTGCTTCTGTAGGTTTTCCCTTTGGAAGCCAGTAAACTTTCCAAGTGCCTTTTGCTTTCTGTTTGACTGAGAAGCTCTTTAGGTGGCAAAAGAAGTGTCCAAATGCGCAGGGAAATGATTCTTAAAAACTCTGGTAGTTTGAGGAGAGTGGTTTGACTGACTGACACTTTTACAAGTAAGGGCCATCTGAGAAGCTGATTTATATGTAGTGTAAATGTTGTGGTGTTACAGCCTTGTCACCCTATAATTGCAAGTGCAGCTCTCCTGTTTTATGTTGTCTCTTAACTGCGTGTTTCCCCCAGCAATGCCATTATCAGATACAAGTATTGGGCTCATCTGGTGGCAGTATCCATCTCCATTTTTTGGTATTTGTTCATTCAGATGCAATTTTTGCTCACGTGAAACACACAGCCCTGTGTGGCAGTTCCTACTGGTATTCCAACTACTTATGTTTGATGCACTAAAAATATCATTGCCACTATGTGACATAAATTGCTAATTATGCTTCTTGATGTCAGTGCCTTGATTGAGTGGCTCATGGACTATCAAAACACGCTGATTGTGGCTGTGCCTGCTGTAGGTGTGAGCAGGGCAGGGCACATGAGGAGTCCCAGACTGGCCTCAGGCATGGACACACAGCTCTGCCCAGTGATACGGGGATGGCACAGCCAGGAGAAAGTCAGCACTCACTCCTCAGCCTCCCTGGAGTGTAAGAGAAGGGGCTGCAGCTGCTAGAGGAGAGAGGCAGTTCACAGGAACTGTGCCCAGAGTTGAGGGGTCTAACACCTTTCACTGAAAGTCCTGTTTCCAGTCCCTGATAGCTTTGATGGATATAAATCATTCTGCTTGATATCCTCTTGCCTGGATATTTCCTGTACTTGCATGTCCCCATTCTAGGAGTATTTAATTAAAATATTTTGATCATCACTAGGGCTGAGTCCAGGAGATACTACAACTTGGTCTGTGTTAAATAAGTACATTTCTGTGAAATGATTCCCCATGCACTTTGGAAGACAGACCGGAATCTAGCAGCCAAATGTCACCTCTATCAAAAGCGTCCCTTTGTGTTCTCTCAGAAACCTCTCTGAATTTGGTTTCTGAAAAAATCCCTCAGTCCATATAATACTTGTTTGTTTGGTGTTTTTCTGAAAAGGACCAAAACCAAACAACAAAACCACCTCAGTCCACATAACACTTGTTACTTTGGTGGGTTATTTTGCTGATCTCACATTATTTCATGGTCTGACTAGGGAAAACAGCCTCTGGAACAGTAAGTGATAAACTAAGCACGCTTAAATCATGGTTTGTTGTTATATGTCCCAAGAGGGGTGGGCTAAGCTAAAAATGCCAACCTCTGATATTTCCTGGCACTCCAGTTCTTGACTTGGCCAATTCTAATGCTATTAGCCTTCCTTTTAGTACAATAGAGATCACCATCACAGATTGTACCTGAGTGACAGAGCCAGCTTGTTGATAAGGTTTCTGTGTAGAATTTGAGTAGGAAAAAGCAGCCAGAAACTGCTCTTTCCCCCCCACTCTGCATTCTGATAAGAGGTTGCAGCTGTACAGGATTCAAGGGTGAGAGGCAGGTCTGTGGGACCTGAGCATCCCCCCTGTAAAGCAAATAAGCAAATTCCCTCTGCAGCTGGAATCATAGGAGAATCCTTTTGCTGAGGGCATCATGGGATGGTGAGGCTCTTTGGATAAATGGATGTTATGTGCTAAAACAAACAAAAAAAATCAAGTTAATTGAATTTTTTTTTTATTAAATACATTGCAATTTATAGTTTTTTAGTGAATCAGTATTTTATTTTGACCATAACATCTAACATGTTTAGGCCTATAATTCAGCTTAGCTGATAGAGCATATATTTAGAGTTGAAATTCCTTAGTGATTTTTCAGAATAACCAAGAGTTTTTGTCTGGGATTTCTTTCCCCATCCCCTCTTTCTCCCCCCAGCAAAACCTTCACATTTTTCTTCTTACAGAAATAATATCAATTTTTGGGCTATTTCTGGTGCTTGCCTCTCAGCTCCTATTCTCTGCCCCCAACAGGGTGATTTTTCTGCTGCCTTTGATTCACCAGCTTCCTGCAAGGCAAGAAGCATTCAGTAGATAGGATTCTGGGAGGCATGAATTTCAAGCAGTTTTTCTTGTTTTGTGCCAGAGGTTGCAGTGCACAGGAAAGTTTGTGGTATAGAGACATTGCTGTAGTCGTCCTTTACTTGTGCAGGCAGATTTTTACTCCATGACATCTCCAAACAGACAGGAAGTGAATCACGAGTTTTTTACATAAAAGACAAATGAAAAGCTTGGTCCAAGATGCCTCACTGGACTGAACTTCATTCCTGCTGCTACAGCTTTTCTGTGCTCACTTTGTCTCCCCTTTTTCCTGTTCTGCAGCATGATGGGAATAAACAAGAGGTTGATGGGAGCTGTGTGATGTGAGCAGCAAAGTGGCTGATGGCTGAGTGAGTTCTTGAGTTATCTCAGAGTCCTGTCTCTGGAAACAGCTGAAAATTACCAATTTAAATAACCTGAAATGTTATCTTGAGAGGCTATGAATGTCACTCCCCCCACTACTGAAGGTGGGGGGAGTGAAAGGAATTAGCACTCAGCATCTCAGCATCAGTCACCTGTCTCAGGACACAGTGATAAGCTGCACAAACCTTTTTACAGTCAGTAGCTGCAGCTCCTTTATTTAATCATTGGTTAATAACCATTAGTCATTTCAATCTACTGCTTAATTTAAACTCTAGAGTAATTTCCAGTTTCAAGCACTATTCAAAATCAACCTTATAATTAATTCTTTGGATACTTCTGGGTAAAAAGTACTAGTGAGAGGTATCACAGATTTCTTCTAGGGATTAATGTTATCTCTGGTAAGTGTCAGGCATACAGATGATATTACAACCTCTGTGCTTTCTTCAGATGTGTGCTATTGATTGCTCCATCGATGACTGCTTCCTAGCTGAGGCTCATTATACTGCACAGCAGAGGGTTGTTTGTGTTTGGTTAGGCATGTTTGACCTGTGATTGCCCTATGAAAAATAGTGGAGCAAGAGATTTAAAAAGAAAAAGCAGGGATGCCTGAAATTAAGAGCAGTTGTTTATTTTTGTCCCTCTTCAGATGACTCAGTGAATGTGTATACATGGCTCCAGTGTGGCCTTGTTAGCCTTCGTTGGATTAAAGATTAGATAAACTGGAAATACCTAAATTTTACATCACTTTTAATAAATTAAGGAATTCAAAAGTAGTGGATAGCACCAGCAACCATTACTGATGGGAGACTGAGCCTGTTCTCTCTGTTCAGCATTCCTGGCCACTACTCCAACACAAAATGCTGTCATTTGTCCTGTGTGCTCTCTCTGCCAGGCAGCTCTTGCCACAACCATGTTCCCCAGGACCAGGTCCCTGAGCTCAGCACAGAGCAAATAATCTTGTGGAGACACTGCTATGCTGCTGCCTCTCAGTTCATCCTCCTCATGCAGAACTGGCTGTGGATGGAAAAGCTTGTACTGCTAGTGTCTGAAATCCCCTCCCTTTCTATCCACATGTTTAGAATTTACCAGGCAGAGGCACATTTCTGACAGTCATGCAGTTTTTAGAAGTGCAGATCAGCTTGTAAATGAAAAAAAGTATAAAATATCACTTGAACATAATGATTTGAACTGCTACACTTTTTTTTTTTAAAACTGCTCTGATAATTTTTTCAGCAATACTAATAAATCAGAAGTCTTTCTTTCTTTTCAATAGCTTAAAAATATTATCAATGTGGCAGTATTTGAGTGATACTGCATTATCTGACTTTGTACTTAAGTGGTGTTACAATGTCAGCAGAGTAGTTTTTAGAGAATTTCTCTTTACAGCACTCCAGCTTCTCATCTTGAAGTGACATTATAGACCACTGAGCAAGAAATTCATCAATATAAGTAGGTACCATTTGCTGAAAAGATAGTACCTACTCTTACCTTGAGAACTTTTAATCATTCATCTCCCATGCTCAAACTTGCTATCACTTAATTAATCTTCCCAGTTTCACTGAAACCTCAACGGCTCCTGAGTAAATGCTGAAATAAGGGCGGCTTTGATGTTTGAGGAGTGTAATGGAAGAAGGCAGGAGATGGCACTGCCTTGAGGAGACGTTTGAGCGCTGCCTGTCACGGCGGGACTGCGGCATCCCGCAGCTCCCGGGGCAGCGCCGGGCCGGGGCTGCTCTGCGGGGAAAAGCGGAGCGCCGAGAGTTTAATTATCCCCCGGGGTCACAGGAATGGCTGCTGATGCTAATGGGGACAGCAGCACACAGGGAAGGACTGGAGCAGGCTCCTTCCCTCCCCTCTTACCTCCTCTTGCTCTTTATGGCTTGAATTTGTACGGTGCCCTGCAATAACAGCATGCAGTGCTTTACCTTTCATTTGTTTTCATATTTGTGGCTTTGCTTGTCATTATAGTGGTGGGGTTTTTTCTATAGGTTCTCATGTAGGACAGGCATAAAAAGGATGACAGGCTGTAATGGAAGCCCACTGTGTTTCATGCATGCCCTTAAATCAGTCGTGCCTCGCTCGGTGTCGCTGCCATCAGGCACCGCTGGTTTTTGGGAGGTGGCCCTGGGGTGTCAGGGCTGGCACAGCCGGTGCTCCCCTGGCCCTGCTGGCTGGGATATTTTTTGCTACTTAAGAAACAGAGATAACTTCTGGAAACAAGTTCAAGTACAGGCACTCTTCAGATGGGATCTAAAGAAGGCCTATTTAGCCAGGAATAGTGAAACGGTGGTTCCCAAAGAACTAATTCTCCACTTGTTAGTGAGATACTAATACCTCTAATGTCATGTGTAATAATGCTTTATATTGCATTACAAATTATCTGCTATTAATACTTCATTTTCCTGCTTTTGGATTACTCATGCTGAGCTATCCAAGATCAATTTTTTTTTTTGGTTTTCCTTTCTTTTGGGTTGTATGCTGCAGCAAGCATGTATTCTGATGTGGAAAGGTTGTTTTACCGTATCTCCTAGAGCACTGGGTGTTCTTCTGGGAAAATAAATAATTTTGCTAATTCCATCTTGCTTCAGAGGGAATTATAACCTCAGGTCTTTCAGACCAGCATGAAGAACTGGCAGAGGATTCTGTAGGTTGAGCCCCTTACATCCATGCTGTTGCTTCTGCTCCTTGTTCCCATCTGGAATTGCAGAGCCTGAGAACTGTAGAACTTTGCTGTTACAACAAACCACTTGCACACAAATTGCCAGTCTGTCATTTTAATGACAACTTCACTGGTTTTCAGCTCCACTCTTATCAATCTGAGGCCCTTGGGTTTCAATCTATAATGTGAAGCACCCTAATTGCCTTCAGTTGTGTTGTATTATTTTTCTTTGGTTACTCTGTTTCTACAGCTTGGCAATTAATATCTCCTTGGAGATTGCTGTGGTTGTTTTATGTGACCCACTGTGGGTTCCCTTTGTAATTTGTCTTACCTTCAGTAGAAAAATGCCAATTCACTTAGAGTATAGGTAATATATAAATCATTAACTGGAATAAATGAGAACATCTAATACAATCAAACACACGAGTATGGGAGATGAAGTGAGGCTCCAAGCAGTCTTGCAGGGAGATTAACAGGTGGCGGGATCCAAATGGAGCTTTAGGTCTCCGTCAGACCTTTGACTGGGTGGCACCTGGAAGGTCTGGGTTTTGCTTCTGACAAGCCTCTAATGTCAAATATTCTTCTGTTTTAAACACATCTGCATATGTTGTATCATTAGAACAGATTCAGGAGGAGCAGAGCTTCAGCCCAGCAGAAATCTCCAGGATGTGCACAGACCATCTTGAACTCAGAGAGATACAAAAGTTAACATTTCAAAGCAGTTTAATGAGTCCATCTGCTATTCAGGTCTTGCAGAATTGAAGTTCTGTTCACTTTGTAACTTTGGGTTTTCCAGTTATGGATGATAAATGTGTTGAATAAGACAATGGTCTGGCTAAAAAAACTGACCACAAGTTACTTAGGCGTAGTTTCTTTTTCAGAAGTTATCTGTAAACCTCTGAACATAATCTTTAAACCTTCATCAATAGAAAAAAAACTAATCCTATTTTACTGACCCTTACAGGGAAATATTTCTGTGGTTTTTCTTTTGCTTGCTGTGAGGGTTGGCATTTTTGTGCCTCTTTCTTTAATCTGGCTTGCCTATTGTGAAATTTGGATCTTGATTTTGAAATTTACTTGCCTATATTTATTTCTGAAGTCAAAAAGGTTCTTTGAGGAAGTACATGATTTTTGTTAGCATTCTGGTGCTATGATTGGCGTGCACAAAAGAAGTCAAAGGCTTTGGCTATACTTAATCTAATTATCTTTTCTGTCATATTAGGGGTGATTAGAAAGAGCATCTCTAATACCTTTGAGACAACAATCAGGGTGGAAACCAGAATTAAACTCCCCTCTTAAGAGATAATACTCTGTTCCTTTCTTTACTCTACGTTTTTGATTAGTGTATTCACAGTCACCTCGTGTTTCTGTGCAGCTTGAGCTTGGATATCAGCCAAACTCTCTCTGAACCTCTTTTGGCTTAGGGAAAATGTAAAGTGAGCATATGCATTCATTAGGAGAGAACAGCCTTTCCTTGGGGAGAGATGGACCTGGGCCATGCAGAGTTAAATGTCTGACCTGAATAACTGTGAATGTCAAGTCTACTCCACATTCACCTCGAGTCAAAAGTTTAATGCAAGGTGATGCCATTTATAGATTTTTTATTTTATTGAATCACTGTTGTCTACAGCTGTTGTTATGCACACAGGTAGTATATACTTGACATGACACTATATATAAAAGGATATTTTTAGGGAGGAATGCTTGGAGTCCTTTGAGATGGAGCAGCACAAGTGGAGCCAAAGGCAAGGGCTGTTTTGGGGGAGGGCTGTTGTCATGTAAGGCTGCTCAAGGTGGTCAAAGGCTACTGGTACACTCAGGGCCATGAAGCTTTTGGTTTTTCCAAGCAGGGAAAACACTGATTAATTTCTTGGATTTGTTCAATACACTGGTGTAAGTTCTAGCTTCTCTCAAAAAAGTGTGACAACATTTTGGCTTTCTTTGTGCACTTAAGATGATGGTAACTGCATGCAAGAGAGAAGGGAAGTGTCATCTAGCACTTGTTCTGTTGTACTATACTTTAGTGGCGATAAAATGTAAACATTCTAGTTGAGGTAAGATCCAATAGATGCCACTAATACAAGAAAAGGAAAGAGCAAAGTAAGGGTTTTTTAAATACTAACATATGGCCTGAAAGGCTGTATTGTGTTTTAGCTGGTGGTGATCTCAGGGAAGTGTTTTCTGGTGCATGTGAATCATTGCATTCATGTGCACATAACACAGTAGAAACCGAAGAGAGAAATATCATACAAAAAATCAGGGTAAGTTGTCATCAAAATAATACTAACCTGGAAAAATCACAGAATAATCCAAGCTGGAAGGAATCTACAAGGATCATTGAGTCCAGGTCTGGGTATTGCTCTGGACAAGCCCAAAAATCACTCCAGGTACCTGAGAGCATTGTCCAAACACTTCTTGAACTATCCTGTAGTTAACCTTATAGCTTTTTTTTCTGGAAAATGGGAAAAAAGGGCCTTTGTCTTTCAACTTCCGAAGTTCCCCACCCCTGTATCCTCTGATCCTGGGGGTAGCTATTGATGTCCATGTGGGAGCTCCTCTGCCATGTGATGTTCTTCCCGAGTGGTGTGGCCTGGTGCCAGCACATGCACGGTCTGCGCTTTCTGGAGGAGGGAACATTAGAAGACACATTGCTTATGACTATGACACCAGATTGGTAAAAAATCAGGGGAAAAACCAGATTCAAGCTCTTTGAGGAGAGGCAGGTTTTGGTTTTGGTTGGTTTTTTTTTTTTTTTTTTTAGAAGGCTTTATCATTATGTTCTGGTGAGATGGAGGCTTTTACCCCTAGAGAAGATGACCCACACAAGAGTTTTTACCCTCCAGGGCAGTAACAGCTTTTAATGAATCAGTATGACCATTTGTGATGAAGTTTAGTGTGACTGCAATGGTTTGCAGTATAAAAGGCTTGAGCTGCAGTTTGTTAGTTTGCTTTGCTCAGCATAGCACTGATGGTATGGTGAGAGATAGGATTATATGATGCACAGTGCTGAGAAGGGAGAATTACCAGGCCTTGCTGCCTCATGTGAATTGGACTCCAGAGCTTCTTTAACAATTCAAATTAATCTTCTTTAAAATTTTCAAATTCTACAGCTATTTTCATGGGTGTGAATTAAACCAGGAAGCTTCAACATGAATTTACAGTTCATCTGCCTCCTCCAGCAAATTGTAGAATCACAGAAGGGTTTAGGGTGGAAGGGACCTTAAAGACCATCAGTTGCAACCCCCTGCCATGGGCAGGGACACTTTCCACTAGGGCTGATTGCTCAAGGGCCCATCTATTCTGGCCTTAAACCCTTCCAAGGATGGGGCATCCACAGCTTCTCTGGGCAACCAGTGTCAGGGCCCCACCACCCTCACAGGGAAGAAGTCTTCCTACTCTCTAATTTAAGCCTGCTCTCTGTCAGCCTGAAGTTTAATGCTACTTTCTGTTGCACTTTTCATAATGGAGTGACAATCATGTCCTCCTTAAATACTGGCCCCTTCGTAGGTGTTTCCTGTTCACAGAAACACCTGTTCTGTTCTGTTCAAGGCACAATACAGATCAGACTAGGAGGTTCTGATGGGGGTTATCACAGTCCACCAAGCAGTGCATCCACTGAGCAGCCTTGGTTCTTGGCAAAGGATGTGAGCCTAGATATGGTGCTCTGCCATGGTACTGGTGCTCTTATCCTCTTGGGAGCAATTTTGAACAGCTTTAGATCTGAAATCTCCATCACACCTCCCAGCACTGTGAATGAGTTCAAGGCATCTTCTTTGCAGTGCTGCTTTCCACTGCCCCATCAGACAATGCTTTAATACTTTAGAAATGACATCATTTAACCTTCTGTCAGCTCATCTTTGTTCGAGAGCTGTAAATTCTGGGCTCTCCTTGGGGTTCTCTTGATTAGATTTCACATTCACTTGCTTTAAGCTAAGTGATACTCTGTTCTACCAGCAAAACATCAAAACATCACTGAAGTCAATAGTGTTATGCTTGCGTTCTTTTTTATATGCATATCTGAAATTCCCTACAGGCAAAGAGAAAAGGAGATGCTGTGCCCTGTGGTCCACAGCTGAATAAAAGCTGCTGCTTTGGAACTGCAATGGCTCATTGCCAAAACACAATAAAATTGAAGGACATAGAAAAATTGGCAGATTATACACGTTTGAAGTATTCCTTAGATAATTTTTGTCTTCAACTGTTTTCCCTGTTGACCTCAGATGAACATTCTTCTGTTTCTTAACTGGACAGGGTAAAAAGTGTTTCTTGAACACAGATTATGAATATAGCACAGCTTTTACTTTCAAGAAATTACTGAATCAAGGCCATCTGAAGTTATTTAAGCATGACCATTTAAACACCTTCAATGAAACTCCTCCTCCAGACATTATAGGCGCTGTATTAGAGAGCTGCAATGCACCACTGAGAAACCTGGTGGATATTTCTATGGATTTTAGAAATTAATTGAAAATTTTGGGACACAATGTTAGCTGATCTAAAGAGGGTAGTCTTTTTGCTAGTCTACATTATGAAGTAGTAATATTCTAATACTATAGAAACTTCCAGAATCTCACTAGACCAAATGAAAACAGGATATGAGGCAATAGCCCAGCCTTTAGAAAAGGTTCTAGTGCAGCACTACTTTCAGCAAAGTACATAAGACCTTCTTGGAGATGCTGATGGTCATTCAGCTATTCCCAGAGAGCAATGATGGAGCTTTGGCTGCTGAGTTGCTCTAAGTGTGACAGAACAACTGCAGCTATTGAGAACTAAGAAACCTTAAATATATTCTACTATCTCTGTGATGTTCCAATAATCTATTTCCTTTTAGTTTATAGATAGCTGCCTACTTAAGAAATCCCAAAAATCAACCAACCAAAAACAAAAACCCTACTGAAAAGAAACTGTAAAATGTCACCACTGAGAGCAAGGAAAAGTTAAACTCTTCATGATGTAGAAAAGAATGTTAAGATAATTTACACATATACACACACACAATTTATGTTTTTGGTGTTAGGGTTTTTTTAAGCTCTTGACTCCCTGAGATGAAAGTGTTTTCCACTCTAAGCCATTATTTTATGTGATATAGGATGGGGTTTGAAGCTGTACTACTTATGCTGAATCCAAAATCTCTTTCTCAGCTCAAGCAACAAAGAAAGATGCCCGAATACTACTTATAACAATTCTTATCTCATGTCAAATGTATGTGAAAGATGAGTAAAGACCTCGGTGGCTCTAGCACTGGTGTCACTGGGGAAAATGAGCCTGTCATTACTAATGAGCCAGAAGAAATCGCTCTGAAAGCAAATCCAGCTCAGCCCTGGGCAGGCAAGCTCCTAGCAGTGGGAAAGATTTTGAAAAACAAGCAAGCAAACAAAAGCCCTAAGGCTGTTATGTGTAAGTTTTCCTCACTGTCCTGCCAGGTCAGGGTGAATCTGCTGGACCTGTCACCTGGGAGACCCGAATTCTTTGTCATCCAGTGAAGTACCCCTGCTCTGAAATTAATAAGGAAGTAGATTTTTTTAAACCCTTTTTTTTCTCCATTTTATTCCAGATCAGTTTTGTTAATCTATATATTTGGTAGTCTGGTTGAAATAAGGAAATTTGGATAGTACACTTTATAAGAGTTGATTGTTTTATCCCTCAGAGGGATCTCTTTGAGGTGTTATTTAGGCTTTATAATAGATGAGGTCTTGTGTTTTCATTACATGTTAGCTATTACAAGGGCAAATTAATGTTAACTAAATAATAGACATAACAATCCTGAAGAAGTCATCTTGAAGAATACAAATAACAGGTGGAATGTACATCATGTGTGATGAGCAGGCAGCCAGAGAAGACACCAACTTCCCTTGTTGGTGTCATTGAATGCAAGTTTAATCATCTTTGATGTCCCTGAACAATAGCAGTGAATAACTGCTGTCCTTTTTTCCAATGGACCCACATTTGGCGGATTTTTAGTATTATAGCCTTCATACTGAAATGAAATCAATATCTGAAGAGCAAGTGTTGAGAATCTTCTTTGAGGCTGTCCCTAGTTTAATCAAAGAAGATGCCCAATTATTGGGGAAGTCTGCTATTAAAAATAAGGCTTATTCTCTTTTTATAGGTAAAAGGTTTCTTTTTTTCCTTTTTGCCCTTCAACACAGGACTCTGAACTTTCTGTAATTATTTAACAGTGGGAATTGGTCTCCAGCAATAGATCAGGAAATATCCTGGGACACCTAGTTAGTCCCTTGGCAATGGGTAGTTTGTGAGGAGGAAATAACATGCTGATTTGCAGTTATAATTGAGGAAAATTGCTCGAGAGGATTCTGACAGTACAGAAAATAGGCCAATTAGTTACTCAGCTCTGATCCTCCTATGATTCATGATTGCTTCAATTTAATTTTGCTGTCACTTAGGAAGCAAGGTTAAGAATAGATTAGCTTCTTTTAGACACCTCTTAGCTTACTTCTGCCTGGATTTTGGAGAGGTAGGTGGATAGAAGAATGTGAGCTTGTTTCTTTTTTTTCCTCCATGAATGTATGACTTGAGTCTAAAAATCAGAATTTCTCAATGTCGCACTTAACACTTATTCATCATGGAGTTATTCATGAAGATTAAAACCTTCACACACAAATATTTCTTTTTTTTTTTTAAGATTAAAATGTACCCTACCAGTAAGTTAATAACACTTTCATGCTGTTACCTTACAGCACTCTACAATAATCAATATTAAATAAAAAGAACTTCAAGGAAAAAAAATCACAGCTCAGTAAATCAGCCAAGGGGAAGATTGTACTGCTCGCCCTTGAGCAATACCCAAAGGCAATGATGCAAGTTTGGAGACCTTAAAGTGCCAGTGAAACCACCCAAAAGGCAGCCTAAGGACAACCCTCCCTCTGAAGTCCTGGTCTGTGCCTCCTTGGTGGTTTCTGTTTCCTTGTGGTGGCCTGGCTGAGCACTGACCCTTGCACTTGGTCTCTGCTGGCATCAGCACTGGTGCTGCTCTGGGGCTGGAACCCTCCTGAGCCCTGCCTGGGGTCCCACAGGCTCCTCCTTGTCTGAGTATTGCCCTCGTGGGATCATGGAATCGTTTAGGCTGGAAAAGCCCTTTATGATAATAACCTCTGTTAACCCAGCACTGCCAAGTCCACCACTAAACCACGTCTCTGAGTGCCCTTCTACACATCCCTAAATCCCTTCAGAGGTGTGTGACTGCCTTGGGCAGCCTGTTCCAGGGCTTGACAACTCTTTTGGTGAAGAAACATTTCCTAATATCCATTCTAAAGCTCCCTGGTGCAGTGTGAGGCCACTTCCTCTGTCCTGTTGCTTGCCAGTTGGAGAAGCAGCTGACTCCAACCTGGGTACAGCCTC
The DNA here is from genome assembly GCA_013396995.1 of Dicaeum eximium. Lineage (NCBI taxonomy): Eukaryota > Metazoa > Chordata > Aves > Passeriformes > Dicaeidae > Dicaeum > Dicaeum eximium. The sequence continues at coordinate 2,621,632 of VWZP01010724.1, forward strand.
CTTTCAGGTACTTGTAGAGAGCAGGAAGGTCTCCCCTCAGCCTACCTGAAATGTCACCTCTTTTCAAACTGTATTGTTTCAAAAGTGTTCATTGCTTGATAGATGTGTTGCTGTTCTTAAGCACACAACAGCTGGAATTCTTGCCATGTCGTTTATTTCATGAATTTTTTTAAACAAAATTAGATGTTTCCTTAGGAGAATAATGAATCACTCAACTACTTCCATTAGAGAAAACTGCATTGTCACAGTAATGGTTTCTTTACAGGAATTAAATGTATCAGAGAGACCACAGCATTTCTTTAACTTTTCAAGTCTGCATTGCAAAGAGAGCATAAGTCTTGGGCAGTATGTTCCCCTCTGTGGCCAGAGACCAAGCAGATGAACATATGGGATGGTTACACAATATATTCAATAACATGTTTGTGGGGCATATCTAACAGTCAAAGAAAATAATTTGAAAACAAATGCAAAAGCAAAGGAACTATCCTGAAAATAAAATGTCTGTGTGTATTCTCTCATAAACACAGCACATCCTTCCTCCTTATAGAGAGCTGGGCTCACTTAAGTTGTTTGCCATGGCACATGACAGACAGGAGACTGTTAAATTGGCAGAACCCTGTATTTTATACCCCTGGCAGATAAAATGCATTGCTTGTTCAGTGTAGCAACACAAATCACTTGCACTACAGGCTGCTGCTCTTGAATTTCAAGAGCTCTCAGGAGCTGTGTTGTGTTAGTACACAGAAAGAGGAGCATGTGTCTATTTTTGTGGAGGGAGGAAAAACAGTTTTTATTTTTAAGCAGGCGAATTTAACCTCCTAAGATCAGATAGCTGCAGTTGTGTGAAGCCACTGTAATGCACAGTAAAGGTTTAATTCTGGACTGAGCAAGGCTTTCCACAGATGTGCCTCAAATGTACTTTTCCTGGGAACTCATGGAACTGATATCCTCCCTTTGCAGGGAGCAGAGACTGGGAATGGCACATACAAATAAATGTATGTATGCACATAGCAAAAGCAGGAATAAAAAGGAGAAAATTACTAGTTGGAGCTTTATATAGTTAACATATTTGGATTTGACAATATAAAGTTTTTTTTTGTAATAAGTACCATTGTTTCTTATAGCTCATGTGATTTCCATTGACTCATTCTATATGTTATATAATAAAAGTTAAGGAGTAGAACAAAAACAAGTTGCAGTTTGGAGCAAGTTAATGGTATTTCATTAACAAACTGTAAATAGTAACAGCATAAGCTAGATGTGAAACTGCTTTCACAGGCCATAAATGCTTAATGTTTATTACCAATAAAAGTCAAAGGAGCATTTAGCAAAGCAGTTTACCAAACAAACATTAAATACTATAATGCATTAGATTCAGTGGACAGAATCAGGTTATTTAATTAACAATGAGTAATCTGTTAGGGCTTTATTCACCACAAATAATCTGCAGCTTCATGCATTAAAAGAACTCATGAAAGCTGTGTAGTGGTGGAAGAACAACCCAGAGGTGCCAGATGTAGACAGTGTCAGTGGGTGAAGAGTTCACACTTAATGTTTCCATACTGATTTCTCTTTGTTCATGCAGGTCTACATTACCTGTCTTTCTGATAGTTTAAGTAATCTTGAGAAATAACAGTAGAAGTATTTTTAAAAGTAATTATTTCAATTGTATTCTCAGTCATGTTTGTCTGATGCAAGGCATTTAGTTCGTCTTTAAAATAAATGCAGCAAATGACTAATGAGGATAATATCCCATTTAAGATGTAAAACTCAGGGATAGAGTCTTCCTGATTAAACAGTGGCATAAAATGAGTATTTAGGTTGGACTACAATGCTTTCAGAGTCAAAATGGGTAGTCTCTTTGGATTGGTGACTTTGTATTTCAATTGCAGTACATGTAAGAAACTACAGAAGATAATGACTTTTGTTCACCAATGGGACCAAAATTTTGCTGAGACTTTTGCATACCCTGACTAACCAGGTTTTTAAAAGTGGGGTTTTAACCAAAGCTCCTCAACAGAAATATTTCTCAAGATCCTCCACTTGCAGGTTCTTAAACACATTCCTTTGTGAAGAATTCTTCCCTGAATTTCTTTTTTCTTCCCTGTATGTGTATGTTGAAGCTGTATGTCTGCTTTAGACTGGGTATCCCACCTAAAGCTGACATTAGGTCAAGTGAATCCCACCAGGTTTGATGACCTGGAGCAGATAGATATCTGCTCAATGCTTCTTGAAGTTAGGCTCATTCAAATAAATATATTAAGATTTTTCAGGATTGGAAACTTGGCCAATTTAGCAACATGGAAGACTTATGTGGGTTGCATCAAAATCAAACTTAAAGCTTGGAACCATGAAACTATTTCAGAAGATAAGGCTGGATGTGTGTGCTGAAATTTTACAGGTGAAAGAATTAATGGCTATCATAGTGATTAAACAAGTCCCAGTGTAAGTGTGGGACAGATACAGCTGGCATGAACTTCATAACTTCAGAGTTTGGAGTCTTATTATGGTCTTCCCTTTGATAGCAGTTTATGATCATAATAATCATGTGGCTAATGTTCTGTAATTCAATTACTGCACTGTTGTGAACATTAACAATTATGTAGCAGATCTGAAACACAGTGGGACAAACTGGCAGTATTCATATTTCAGTTAGTTACAGCCTATTGCATAATTACTACGGGTAAGTTACTGTTTAATCCATAGCAACACAAGGAATGAATTACAACAATAATTATGTGGCTAATACCACCTCTTGAAAGGAATAAAACATACAAACCCAAAAGTATGGCAAGGTTACAAAGGACCTGTTCTAAGAAGTCTTTTCTTCAAATGAATACCAGTTGTTGCCAACTTAGGTTTGTGTTGCTTTCTATCTCAGAACTTCCTTTTTGCTCAAAAACATTATTAGAACATGTTTTGAAACATTTATTTTTGGATTTAACATGATATGTGTTTTCCACTTAAAGTAGCAAAGACTTAGAACTCCCACCATGGATTTTGTTAGCATTAAATAATGATGTTGGTTCACTAACATAATCCAGCTCACTACCTCATTCACTGCTTTGGTTATGGCCATCACGTTTGGCTCACAATGAAAAGAGCAGTGACTTGAGGTAGGGAGTCCACTGCTGTGTGCATAGACTGTGATGTATTTTTGGGCTTAATCAACAAGTTGCCACCTTCAGAAGCTCCCATTTTTGACACCGTATCTCACTCAATGTCAGAGTAAATTACATGATTGATGTTCTAGTCTGTTTATCAAGGAACTCATGCATTCCCTTTCTAAAATCAATATTTAAGAATAAAAGAGCCCTATGATAATTTATTTTATCAATGTAAGTAAAAAAATACTGTTTGCTGTTTCACCTGAAGAATGAACTCTTTTAAGATTAACAAAAAGCCAGAATTAATGTAAGTGACACCAGGCTTGGGTAGCTCAGCATTATTAATATTGGCTCTCTTCATGCAAGAAACAGGGCAAAAATTAAACTACTGACTTGTGCTGAGCAGTGTGCAAAACAAAAGCAATAGCTTCCAAAGAAATGGGTGGTGAGTTACTGTAGAGACCATGAAAAGTAATTGTTCCACTTGATTCTCCAGCCTGTGGTGATCTGAGCCATGGCAGTGTATTTTCCTTATTCTTGATGGAAGAGCTAAAATGTACTTAGTTACCTTTAATGCTAAAGAAACAGTAATTAAAGTTCAAGTTGCAGTGTTTGAAAAGACCATGAGTAACATTTGAATTTATATCTGGACATATGTTACCTCATTCCTACAGTGCTGAAGGATCAGAAATACATCAGGACCACTGTACATCCCCCTGGTCAAAGGGCTCGGCCCTGCCAGTCACTTCACTCCAGGTGTTAACATTTTCTGACAGAACTTTTTAGCTGTTAACAGAGTTTCCTTATCTGTTTGCATAAACTTATGGTGGCAGGTGGAGCAGTTGGTTTCACTAATCACTTGCTCGTGTTTGTTCTGCCCTTGGGCTCAAGCAGAGCATTACTGAGAGGGTTCTGCCAACAGCATATACACTTTTATCAACACCAATGGCTCTTGAAAAGGACTAATTTCTTGTGCTGAGCTGTTCTGTTTTCCTAGGTTTACTACAAAATTGAACCCATCTGATGATAACATGTTGCTATGACCTCATTTTAAGGAAGGTATAATTTTATTAAGATTCATTATTACAGTATTTCTTTTTTAATTCCTGTCTGAATGATGTAAATTGAAAGCACTCTCTTCTAATTTGCTCCCAGTCACAAGATAAATTTTGAGTGATCAAAGGGTATTTAAGTGCAAGTATAACTGCTGAAGGCATCAACTTATTTTCAGAACCAATGTGGAAGCACAAATATGTAAAAGTAGCAAAACTCCCTTTATGCAGAAACATTGTCATATTCTTATATTTTCTTTACTGTGATGTCCTCAGCTTCTTTCTGATCCCACTTGTAATTTTAGCAAAACCACCTCTTCCAGGTATGTTTTGGAAAATATACCCTTCTGTGCAAGGTTGCTTTGAAGTTAGACCAGAATTTATCACTGACCTGAAAAAAACATGGGAATTGTTATGTCCTCCAACCTTTTCTTCTCTGAATTTAACCATATATTGTAAAGAAGCTTCAATTATATACTTGAACATTTTAACTATAGGTCAGTGAATTCATACAGAACACTAACTGACCACAGCAATTGTTCTTACTCAGTAGATGAGATTTGAGAAATATGCTTGTCATTGACACGTGATTAGGATGTCACAGTCATCTAAGCTACAAATGTTAAGGACTTTTGTTTAACCTGTGACTTCCTTGCAGAATAAATAAACTGAGTTTTTTTGGTACATCCTCATTTTGGATATTTCTCAAGTGTCTGTCAGCTCATAGCCTGAGTCAACCTGTGACAAAATAAAGGAGAGCTTTTATTGAAAACAAAGCCTGGATAAAGTCTAATGTGGGAATCTATTCAAATTCTGAGCTCCTTAAAGTGCACTTTTTAGTTCTATAGGTACTGTCTCAAGTCCTACGTAACTGTCTCAAGACATCATCTCTGCTTAGCTTGTTGAGAAGTCTGATGACAGGTTCCTCAACATTTTCCAAGAAGAGACATGTCCCTTCCCTTTTCTTTTAGCTTTTTTCCTAAATATATCTTTAAAAATAGCACAGCTGAAGAAATCTAACCTTTGAAAATTTTTGAAGTTATAATACTCTTTCACTAAATGAAGCCAATATTATCAACTATGATCTGAAATTTTTTTCAAGCTTTGTTTAGAACTTGATGAACATTCTCTTTCTTTTATCAGAGATGTCTTTATCTGGGATATGGTTTTGATGAAAAATATGGTCATTACTTGTGAGTGCTCAAATTTTGTTTGATTTGCTTGCTAAATCTTAGGAATCATATAAAATTTTGTTAGAAAACGTTATTTATGCCCAAAATAGATAGACAAAACTTTAGAATGAGGGTTTAGACTGTGAAATCCCATCCTTGTTGCTATAACTTGCAAAATGTAATTAAATACTTATTCAGTAACCAAACCAAAACCATCAAAGTTTGACATGCAATCAGGATTATATTGTTAACAGCTTATCCTGTGTGCTGGAAAGAATAATTTCACTATTCGCTTTGTCAGGACCTGTGTGATTAAAAGCTGGATGCACACACATTGTTCCATCAGCAACGTGCATGGTGCCTTCTGAGGAACAGATTAAAGAACCTCTGTATTTTAAATGCTTTTTATTTCTTCACAATGGGAATCACATAATCCCCTCTTATCCATTTTAATAAGCTGTGCTTTATGCCGATCTAGTGAGTGAACGTTTGATAAGGATTATAAAAATGTGTTGCATTTATGTTAAACCACCAACATTGCACTTTGAATCATACTTCAATAAAGTGTACAGGCACATATGTGTCTCCTCTCCTTGCCCATTTTTGAAAGCACTGATCCCTCATCTAAGACTACTGTACTGTAACTTCCAATTATAACTTATGGTTGTGCCTGCAAGGACCGCTTCCCTGGCTAAGGGCTCCAAAACTTTGGCTCCTTGCTGGTGGTGGGAGGACAAGGAGTATCTGCATTCAGACAGGTTGCTGTTGGCATTAGATTGTCTTCTGCAGGCAATGCTAACAATGAGCCTCTGAATAATTTCCAGAGTAGCACAAGCACATTCTCCTCCCTTTTTATCTTTTCAGTTCAAGTGTCTTCAGCTCAGAAAAATCTTTCTGCAAGTTTACTAATCTTGATTCTTTGTAAAAAGTGGTAGCTTTGCTTTTTGTTATTTCAGTGTTGGGTGCAGGCAAGTGCTCAGAGGGCCATGGAGACAAAGTTGTCAAACATTATGAGGCTTGATCCAAAAATCTGATATGCAGAGAAGTGAATCAGGTAAAACTGCAGCTGCGCAAACTTCAAGTTTTCTTGACAATTTGCCATGCTTTATGTGTGGCTATAATCTACTATTGAAACTATCAACAAATATGGATTGATGTGGATTTGGCTGCTCCACACGGCCTTACTCTGCCTTTCTGCCTGTGCCTGAAGGAGCAGTCTGGGCACTGCCTGCTACAGGGACTCTGAAAGTGAGGGAAGTGTTAAATACTGACTTATTGCTCAACAGATCTGACAAGAACTTATGAAGAGCAATATCAGCATTGCTCTCTACTGTCCTGGAGGAGATCTCTTCTCAAATTTCCCTGCCCCTGCTCCCTCTAGGTAGTGGTGTGCCTGCAGACCCCTATGCTCTGTCCCTGCTATTGCCATCATCCTTCCCAGATGCTATGCCCAACAACAGGAAGCGTGGCTCTGGGCTGAATTTTGCCAAGGTTTTGAGCTTCTATGAAAATGTGTTCTCTTCCATCATGAGGAATACACATGCCATGAAGAGGTACAAAGTTGGTGTTTCAGCACCTTCCTCTCAGACCATAAGTAAGGCAGGATGCTCACACGTGTATCCCAAACTGCTCCACAATAGGTTTGGATTTCTAGGATCCAAATCTGTTGCTGGTTGTTTGACCATTTTCTCTTTAGAAGATTTTGCAAATAAGAGGGGGATTCCCAGCCTTGGATAAGCTCAGGAGGCCAGAGGTGTTAGTGCAGCAAGAGAACTGAGCATGTTGAGTTTGCAGTGATGTGCAAGGGCCTGGCAGAAACCTCGCCAGAGCTCCTGCACTCCCAGCCCTGCACAGGGCACGGCGCGGGTGCGTGGCAGACACGCTCTGCCAGTGTTACTGCTGCAAGCCAGGCACTGCACAGCTCTGCTCTGCACACTGGCAAGGTGTTTTGGGGCTGGGGAACTCTCCATCAGCTCCTCCTCAAGCTGTGCACAAGCCCTGTTCTCACTAACAAATGCATTGTATTGATGTACCGATATTTAGGGCCTCTGATGGACTTTCAGCTTTTTTATAGGGTTATGTCAATATACATTACCCCACATCTCACTAAAGAATCATCTAATAGCTGCTTGGGGCGAGACCAGATTACAGATTAAAGGAACATTTCTGCCACAGCCAGGTGGTTTGCTTATTTCTATTCCTCAGTCCAGTGGGTCTAGAGTCTTAGACTTCTCTAAGGTTCAGGTTTTTCAGCTCTTCCTTTTTTTTTTTTTTAATTGGTTGTTTGATTTGTTTCTGTGATATTTTCCTGTGGGTGCCTTGCATTGCTGCTCTTCAAGTGGAGAATTAAAAGTGAAGCTTGAAGAATGCACAGATGTCTTCTAAGTGAATCTGCTCACTGTCAAGGAGGGAATTCACTCATGGATAACCCAAATAATCCCTAGATTTCATTGACAGCAATCCCAGAACTCCAGAAGCTCTTCTTGTAATAACAGGATGCTATAACATCCTTTATACAAATAAATTATAAATGGAACTGCTATAAAGAAATGTGTTAACAATACATTTAACATAAAATAATCACAAGTCTGTGTAAATAAAACATGAAAAAGGAAGTCTAGATCTGTATTCTCTCACTTATGTAATTAGCCTTTGCTCAAGTGCACAGGCCACTTCCAGTCAGCAAAGACAGGCAGGTGATTTGATTGGCATACATGAGTAAGAGTTGGTATGAGATCCTGAGTTCATTTAAAAATATATTTTTATCACAACAGACTGTGTGGAACCAGTATTTCTGGTCATTTCTGGTGAAGACCTGTGTAAGCTGTAACTAATAATGAATAGATCAGCCATATCACCCTTGCCAGTCAATCAAAAATAACGATTATTAGGTCTTCTTAACTTGTATGTGATTGCTTGGTAAGACTGAGCAAGACTGAGTTAAAGAGATAAAGCAGTTACAGGAATATAGGACCCAAAGGATATGTATTAGAAGATGTTTCCATTGTAATGTAGTAAGCAAAAACCACTGCATCCAAAGCCTGTCTCAGGCTCTAATGCCTCTGGGGCAATTGCTGCCTTGTGTTCAACTTGCTGTTTATAAGTTGTGATGCCACAGTCTCTCTTAGGGCCCAAACTGGTATGAGAAACACCATCCATCTCCACCCCATGTTGTGCAGGAAGCAAAGGGGCTGGCCTGTCATTCCATGCTAGAAAGTGCTGGAAACTGGATTGCACTCACACTTTGCTCCCTTGGTGTGTGAGGAAGGCTTTGGGCTTTGCCCAACACTCAGCCAAGGTGTCAGGATTACCCTTCCATGGCAAACCTAAGCCTGCCCCCTGACTCCTGATGGTAATTCGCAAGCAGATTGTCCTGTCAAGGGAAATGGACCACGAACCTGTGAGCTGATTGAGAGCTGTTCTTTCCAAACCAGCTCCCCACACCCAGGAGTGTGTGCTGTGAGCTGTGCTTGTGGCCACTGCAGGCCAGAGTGAAATCATCTGCTCCAGCTTCTGTTCTTGTAGAGCAATAACCCCTCCTGGGCTTTGGATGGGGTATTTTGTAATGACATATTTGCAGCTTTCATACTTGGAATGTCCTCAAATGCTGGATCATAGTGCTTCAGGCTTGCTTCCTAAGGGAAAACTACTTCACCTAATTTTGTGGGTTTCTTGACTAGTGCTAACAATATTTTCCTTGTCTTAGAGCACGGGGGGTTGGATTTAAGCTTACTTGTCTAGTACAAAAGATGGCATCATTAACATTTTAAGGTGCTCCTGAGTACCTCCAAGTTTTTATTGTAGAATATACTGTACATGTAGCACTCCTGAATGTGTGGTAGAAAAACCCAGCACTGTCAGCACTTGTGTGCAGTGCCTTCACTCACTGTCACATTCAAGCCAGTGAAAATATGCTTTGAAAGTCTCACAAGTTCTGAGTTTGGCTTATAAATAATAAGATTTTGTTTTAATATTACATTTCTTCTCTTTCTGTGCAAATAATACATGGCTGCATATGTATTGTTGGGATGCAGACATAGGATGTGATAAATGTATTAATGTAAATATGGATAAATAGTTTCCATAGGTATGGCTTGACTACACAGCAAAGGATGTAAGAACATCTGCGTTACAAATAATGAAGTAATTTTGTGAAGGACATCTTGATTTCACTGATTCTCTCCATGCACAGTGCTTGGCTTTCTTTTTTGCAGCAGGAATTATCTGCATTATCTTCCTGAATTTTACTAGCAAGGCTGCTGAGTTGTTTTATTTTTTTTCATGGAATGACTAATAAAATACATCCTTGAAGTTCATGTGAGAACAAACAAAAAACCAACCAAAGAAAATGAGGCTGTTACTGCCTGGGAAGTCATTTTGTGATGGATAAAAGGTCAGAGTAGCTTTTTTTCAGTGGATTTTCCTGTTGGGAATATTTATCATCTATAAAGTGCTGCATCCGCGACCTTTGTGAGTATTTTATCAATAACAAAGAACTGAATAATTCTACCATTTTTAAAAAACCACTCATCTATATTTAAAGAGTATGGAAGAGAAAATCTCTGTGCTCAGAGCTTTGGAGGCAAGTTGCACACAATAAATGCTGTTTCTTATGGCCATTATTAACTCGCCGCTTTTAGTTGAAGAGGCAAGAGGGTGTATAAAGCCTCCATGTTTTATGTAGAAGTAATTAATGCGGTTGTATTCAGATTTAATTGTATTTTCTTATAAGTATCTGTCAGTCATGAGCACAGGTGGCCATGAGGCCCCCCAGCCTGGGGTGGGGTGCAGGGCACTCTTGCTCCAGTCTGAGCTGTCACACAGACACAGTGTGGCTTTGTCTCAGAGCAGGGTCTGCCCAAACTCTGTGTCACCATCAGGTTGCCCCAAACCCTGAGACCCATCATGGCTTAAAGAACAAGCCCAGCCTTAAACCTGGGCTGGGGGCATGTAGACATAGGAGTAAAGATGTAGTTAGAGAGCTACATCTAAAGATATGGCTAGCTTTTCCTTACTCTGTTTCCTGTACTCTGTAAGCAGCCTGATTTTAAAGATTTTTCTTCCAAAGCTTCTATAAAAACATTTTTAATCACTCTGGTGGAAGTTTTAATGTTTAAGTTAAAGATATCTAATGATTGCATTATAGTGTTAGAATGAATGTAGTCCACAAGTTTTCAGATAACTGATACCTTGAAATAATGAAAAAAACGACCCAAGTTTTTCTAGTGAGACTTCTTTTCCTCCTGTTTTGCACATGTCATGTTATACTTGATATTTAGTTATTTTCTTCTCTTGTATGTTTCTAGGAAGAACATTCTGAGTGCATCAGACAATACTAAGACACACAGATGTATCAATGTGAAATTAGTATCACTGTTGTGTTGAAAGTGCTTGCACAAGCTCTAATTTGAGAACATAAAGACTGTTGTGTGATTTGTGGATAATGATGACAGTTAATGTGTTATTAATTTCTAAAAATTTGGGACTAGATTTTGTTTCCTAATTTTCTATTTAATTTAGCAAACATCAGCCAAGTTCAAGGGGGAACCAGAACTCAAGATTCACCAAATACAGATATGGAATATGCATTCTGGTCAGTAAAAGTCAGCGGATCTGAGTCATCCCTTCTCACTTTGTCATTGAATTGACCGTTATATAAAATTATAAATAACCTTGTGACGTCTGTAATTTAGCTGGATGCTATATAGGAATTGTAGTCCCAGCAGCTTGTGTGGAATAGTTGCAGAATACAAAATAATGAAATAAAATAGCTGTAGCTACAAAGACAGACACTTTTTATAGTGTTCTAATGACAGCAGTGTGCAAACGAGGAAAGAACTGAGCAATTTGAGACAATGTCAAAAACCTAAAGTCAAGGAGTGACCCTCCCAAACCTGTTTAGTACTGTCTGACACAACTTATTTGGTATCACTTGTCAGTGTTGCAAAACATTTTCCAGGTGTCTTAAGATTCTTGTTATCCTGAAGCAGCATCTCTTCTGCAGCGTTTTTTGGCAAACAAATCAGAGAAGTAGCTAAGAAAATGCGTCAGTGCTATTGATAGTCAAAGAGAAAATTGTCAAGGAAGCCATTTTAAAAATAATTTCAGAATTCCAAGGCTTGGACTGCTTTTGATGGCAGAGTTATAGAGGTAGTGATCATTCACCTTGCTCTCGCCTTGGGCAGCTTTGTATTAGATGTCTGACAGATTCTGTCTCTAAAATCAATCCAGAAAACTCAGGATGAGTATGTGCTATGCTGACACAGTTAATCTGCACAGGCCAGAAGTGCCTTTTTTTTCCCCTTCTGACCAGGAACATGGTTTGTGCAACATTTGCTTTCCTGTAATGTGGTACACCATGCTCCTCTTTTCATGATCTCACATTCTTTTATTGTAAATAATTTGTAAAAGCAACTAAATTTCTATTCTCAGTTGCATGTTTCAAGCTATTAAAAAGGACATGGAGTCCTGTAGAAGAATACCTCACTTTGCTCAGTGTGCGTATGCATGTACAGATTTATTTATGTGTATGTGGTTTGCATGCAGCAGTAGCTGGGCAGAGGTTCATGCAAACACTGTCAATCAAGGAGTCTGCTGATTATTCCCCTACATTTTCAGACTGAAACTCAGAAAACCTCAGCTTGACTTTCTGATGAAGTCCTGCTTGACTTCTCCATTCTAAGTCTCAAAATATTAATGATGTGATGCAAAAGCCATTTAAATCATCCACGGCTGCTCTCTTTTGTGTAAATGTGAGATCTGTACCACACCATGAGTGTCTTCAGGTATTTCCTCTTTACCACTACTTCTGTGACATGGGACTAAAGATTTTCAGCTAGTCTTTATTTTTTTCTTCCCTCATACCCAAACAGCACAGGACTTCAGGTAAAGCACTGCCTGAAGCTAGAGTGGATGAGTCCAAGATGGAAACACGTAGATGGAATAAGTTGCCACTGTGTATGTGCAGATTCTTTGTATTTGCAGACACAAGAGGTCTTGGTAGAGGAAGTTTTTAGATAAAATGATTTTCATTGCACCCAACCATAGTGTCAACTGTTTTAAATGCAGGTTGGATTGTAGTGTTGTTTGCTTGAAAACTCTGGGAAGAGTCAATAACAAGGAAATACTTACATTCCCTCCTCTCTTCTCTTCAGAGATTATTTAGTACTTAGTGTCTCAGAAGCTTAATAGAAATCTTCCTTACTATAAATTTTAATATGGCAGCACTGAAAAATATAAAAATGCCAATATAAGTTTTCTAAATATTTAACAAGATTCTCTTGCTCAATTATTTAGATCACATCCAGAGTTCCCTTGAAACAAATTTAAAGTTTTACATGGATTTAACAAAGTACACAAATACAATTTGTGTGCTGACACTGCTGGATACAGAAAAAGAAATTCAGTCAAACTTCCAAATTAAAATTCAAGGATTTCAGGACTCAATGATGTGCTAAATCAGATAAAAGTACTAGAAATTACAAAGAGACACTGGAAATGTTTTATTAATGTTCTGGCTTTTCTTTACCAATAATTTTTTATTTGTTTTCTTCTTTCTTGTATCAAACATATCTTTTTGTATTGTAGTTTTGCTGGCAGCTCTTGAAACTAAAAAGGAAAATTTAATCTGGGCCTGTGTACATTGGGAATTACAGATCATAGACTTAAGCTCAGAATATTTTGCTCTTTGCAAGAGTATTTTACTGTTTGCAAATCACTTTATTTGGGAGCAAACTTATGATTTCTCTATAATCAAAGAAGCAGTCTGGAGGAGTCTCTGATTTGTTCTTGTTTGCACAGGAAGCCATGAACAGGGATCTTTCCTTATTAAACTCTGTCCCAGTGACCAGGGCCACTCAAAAGTGCAGGTCACTCTGGTCCCAGGGTAAACCCTGGTCTTGAGATGGAAAAGGCCTGAATGTTCCTGCCACTGATTCCTTCTTCTGCTTTGGATGGCCCAGATCCTCACTATTTTTTACTTTTTTTCCTGTGCTCCATTGCAGCTCTTGAGCACAGTTTAATGGCAATCTTTACAACCCTTGTCAAAACTCATAATTTTAAAACAATAGGAGAAGAATTATCAGGGGAATAAGTGTCTGGCATGGGGCAATTTTGCTTCCTTGCTAGAGAAGGAGAACCCAGGACATTTAAAAATATAAATCAATTCCTACCAGTTATTTTTCACTTTAAGACAGTAAGGCAGCTTGTAAAGCCCATCAAATGCCTGATGTGAGCTCTAATGAGTTTTAACCTTGCTTTTTGCACAAAAAGCTTTGCAGACTTCCTGTGCTCATTGAAAAATGTGGTATTTTCTGATGCACAGATTGTTTCAAAACCACTCTATAAAATCCCTGTGGACACAAGCACTGCTGATATTCATGCACTAGCATTTGAATCTTCCTCGAAATGCAGTTTTTTAGCTCAATTTTTTACTTCCTACTATATTCAGGAGGTGAGTTAATCTGTGACTGCATCAACATGAGGCTACAAACGACATCACGAAAATGTCGTTTTTTCTTAGTGGCCCAGAGTTTTCCAGTGGCCTCGTAGAATTCAGATGAGATAGAATTGCTTTATTCCCCTTGATCAGGTATTCTGGAAGGAAAGATGGACCTGAGCACAATGTCACACATTTAGAACACCAACAGACTGATTTAGTACTTACTGACAACTTGGGTGCTCACAATAATCTTGTTTTAGGATGCTGTCCAGAACAGTGCTATCGAAACAGTGTTTGGAAAGTCAGTCTTCCAGCAGCTGCAGTGACAAACTTCAGGATTAAACTAACACACAGTATGAGAAGTTTCTTTTCAAGGAGCTGGGTGCTGGAGAATCTTTGTCCTTTTTCATCTTCAAGGTGCCGGCTATATGGTTTTATACAGCTTCAGTAAATGACGTCCAATGATGGATTTAAATGTAAGGTATAAACACACGTAGAAAAGGCTTCTGCCTGTTCCCAGGAGTTTGGTTTAAAGAAGGAAAGCTGACTTTCCTTGTGCTAGTGGCAAACCCTAGCCATGTGTTAACCCTATGTTGCGTTCCACTGTAGCAAACTGGGAGTTCTTTTAAAGATAGATGGTCATGAAAGAAATTAAGTCAAACGAAACAAACGTTGTATCTGAGAACCATTTATTGGTAACAAAAAAAACCAAAATAAAAAGGAGTTACCCTACTAAGGAGGCCTGGAACAGGCGGTGGAAGAGGAAGAAAAATGGGAGAGAGAGAGAGAGGGGACAGAGGGAAAAGGGCTCCCAGCAGAGCTCGGCAGTGCCGTCCATGGCCCGAGGCGGGGCTGGGCATGCTGCCGGTGTGGGCATGGCTCGGGCTGAGGGGGATCGGCCAGCAGGGCCGGGAGCCAGGGCAGGGCTGTGGCGAGGATCATGGTCGTGGGCACGGCTTAAGCTGAGGGGGATCGGCCAGCAGGGCCGGGAGCCAGGGCAGGCCAGCAGCGAGGATCATGGCCATAGGCATGGCTCGGGCTGAGGGGGATCGGCCAGCCGGGCTGGCAGCCTGGGCAGGCCTGTGGTGAGGATCATGGCCTTGGGCTGGCTTAGGCTGAGGGGGATCGGCCAGCAGGGCCGGAGCCAGGGCAGGCTGGCGGCGAGGATCATGGCCATAGGCACGGCTTAGGCTGAGGGAGATCGGCCAGCAGGGCCGGAGCCAGGGCAGGCTGGCGGCGAGGATCATGGCTGTGGGCATGGCTCGGGCTGAGGGGGATCGGCCAGCCGGGCTGGCAGCCTGGGCAGGCCTGTGGTGAGGATCATGGCCTTGGGCTGGCTTAGGCTGAGGGGGATCGGCCAGCAGCGTCGGGAGCCAGGGCAGGGCTGTGGCGAGGATCATGGTCGTGGGCACGGCTTAGGCTGAGGGGGATCGGCCAGCAGGGCCGGGAGCCAGGGCAGGCCAGCAGCGAGGATCATGGCCATAGGCATGGCTCGGGCTGAGGGGGATCAGCCAGCAGGGCCGGGAGCCAGGGCAGGCTGGCAGCGAGGATCATGGCCATAGGCATGGCTCGGGCTGAGGGAGATCGGCCAGCAGGGCCGGAGCCAGGGCAGGCTGGCGGCGAGGATCATGGCCATAGGCACGGCTTAGGCTGAGGGAGATCGGCCAGCAGGGCCGGAGCCAGGGCAGGCTGGCGGCGAGGATCATGGCTGTGGGCATGGCTCGGGCTGAGGGGGATCGGCCAGCAGGGCCGGGAGCCAGGGCAGGGCTGTGGCGAGGATCATGGTCGTGGGCACGGCTTAAGCTGAGGGGGATCGGCCAGCAGGGCCGGGAGCCAGGGCAGGCCCGGTGGTGAGGATCACGGCCGTGGGCACGGCTCGGGCTGAGGGGGATCGGCCAGCAGGGCCGGGAGCCAGGGCAGGCTGGTGGTGAGGATCACGGCTGTGGGCTGGCTCGGAGCAGGCAGGGCTGGACACAGGTGGCCCAGGCAAGGACACAGAGACAGAGCAGGAAGGGCCCTGGTCAGGGACATGGAGGCAGGACAGACGTGAGGGAAGCAGAGCCAAAAGGCTGGGGCCAGGGCAAAACGCCTGAGTCAAAAAGCCCTAACTCAAAAGCAAGTTTCGACAAGCAAGCCTCAAAAAGCCCTCGAATCACCAAGCCTCAAAAGCAAAAGCACCGCTCCAAGCCAAAAGCCCACACTCAAAAAGCAAGTTTCCAAAAGGCCCTGAGGCCTGTGGCAGTTACATTTTATGCCCCTGTCTCCTCCCAAAGTTCGCCTGCTGGCAGGAGTGCATTGGCCCAGCCCAATGTCCCACTGCAGTCCATGGGCACAGAGCTTTTGCCATCAATTGCTGAGTGTCTCTGGGGTATCCCTGGTGTCCCCACAGACCTCTGACAACCAGGGTTGAGGCAAATAAATTGGCTCCTCATGCCCCAGAAGTGGTTTGTCTGGGGATGGGTAACATCAGTGTGGAAGGAAGGTAAATCCTCATCAGGGATGATGAGAGATGGCAAAGGAGCTCTTGGAATATGGTGTGTTCATATGTGTGACTATTGTTGAGATGATCATGAATAAATTCAGGTTACACTTTGCTTTCTGGGTAAATTACCTCCTTATAGTGAGAGGGGATCCTTTCCAGTTGAAGGGAAATTGTGGAGGTAAGCTCAGGCAAGCTGTTCCTTGTAAGACCCAGACTTTGCCTTGCTGGGACTCACTGTCTGCTTGCAGGAGGAGTAGGGGAACCAAATTCAGAGGAGATTTATTTTTGTCCTAGAATCTTATCACAGAATGATTTGAGTTTGAAGGGGCTTTAAATCACATCCTGTTCCACCCCCTGCCATGGGCAGGGACATCTTCCACTGTCCCAGGCTGCTCCAAGCCCCTTCCTGGGATCCAGGGGCAGCCACAGCTTCTCTAGGAAACCTATGCTAGTGGCTCAGCACCCTCACAGGGAAGAATTTTTTTGTAATGCCTAATCTAAGCCTGCTCTCTGTCATTTTGATTAAAGAGAAACATCCCTATGCATCCTGGTATCCCCTCCTTCAGCTTCCACCGAGGAGATGGCAGTTACCTGCTGTTCAGAGAGCTTGAGGAGGTTTAATTTTGTAATTATTATAATTTGGGGCCTTGAGTTGTGTAATCCTTTATTAATATTAAGCATTATAAAAATCAGCTGTAGAAATGCTAATGTACAAAGCTTCAATTAAAGGAGCAAATATAACATTGTGAAAATTTCTCTCAGTGTAAAAAAAGCAGCTCTCATCTACTTTTCTGCTTTTGACACTTACAGCAGTGATCACTTTTCTCTTTTGCTTACTCATTATTTATGTTAACTATTTTACTTATTACTAAACCACTCTGAATTTTTTATTTTTCCTTTTTGAGAATAAGATTGTTTCCCAGTCAGGAAGAAATGAGAACCATATAGTGTTTATTCTAAGAACTGTTGAAAAAAAGAGACAGAAAAATCCAGACCAGTAAGAAAGCCATGAGGCTTACCATCACCAATAAAATTTTACCTCAGATATAAAAGTGCATGTGTGTCTCTTGGGTCAAATCCAATGCACTCTTTGTGCTTTATTAGTTCCTTTGATGTCAAAGGGACCAACTCGAGCTGTTGAAAATAAGCTAAGAATTATAATTTACTGCTTCCAGAAGCTCCATCAATTCT
This sequence comes from Dicaeum eximium, assembly GCA_013396995.1. Lineage (NCBI taxonomy): Eukaryota > Metazoa > Chordata > Aves > Passeriformes > Dicaeidae > Dicaeum > Dicaeum eximium. Next base: position 2,639,076 of record VWZP01010724.1, read on the forward strand.
GTATATCCCTGGACAAGTTGGATATTTTGAGACACCTGGAAGACCAATAACCAACCTCTATTTTCACTGCTGGCCAATCTGAGTGTATAACCTGTACATACTATATCCAAGGACTCCTGTTGAATATCTGTTCTGCTCAGTTGCTATTCACTTCCGACTACTTGTAATATTATAGATTTATTCTGGATGTGAGTGCAAGCTGCAAGACAATATATTGATTCAGAATACCTAGTAATAGAACAGTAATTGCTTTGTTTTAAAATTAAGTGACCATACTCATTTTAGAATCTATAGTATTTCATCATTTCTAGTGTTATCATGATATGAAATAGAAGAGGCTCCACAGCCAATTACCCTCACAGAAACAATAATCCATGTTGTATTTCACAAACAAATGACAATCAGGAAAGCTGCTCTTACTTATCAGAAATGCATCTGATTTGAATGAATGCTCCCTTTCCAGTGAAAGGCAAGAAAAATGTATGTACCTTTTGAATTATTGGTAGATACTTACATATCTTAATGGAAACTATTTTAGCTTTTGTTTATATAAGTATGCTTCAGTTTTATGCTAAACTAATAAAGCAGCTTGGAAAGCATCTTGGAATTATATATATTCTATAGTATTTTTATGAATACAAATGCAATAAGAAAGCAGTAGTCTTCAGTAAATAATAGGTGTTTCACTCCATTACCATATTTAACAAGTAGAGGAAAACAAAGCACTGCTTCCAGTCCTGAGTTATGGTGTTCTGCTGGAAATGGGGTCTGATGCATTTTTCTGCTTTCAAAGATTAAATTCCCTGTGGCACACAAACTGCATATTTTCTGAATTGTGGACTAATTTGCATTTTTTAAAACATCTGTTTATGAATATCTTTGTGATAATAATTACTATTTACAAAGTTTTAATCAGGAGAGGAAAATTTTTAAATGAAGAATACTGGAGGGAACAGATTTTAACCTTCTGGTCATTATTGCCACAATTTATTCTTCTATAGTCATTCAGTTCATTTTCCTCCGTCTCTACTTATTTTGTTTCCATTTTAATCACATTTCCTTTATCATTTCAGGCTTTTTCTCCTGTTACCAGTGAAAACCCAGGTATGAAGCTCCTGTTTTACTTGGTAAACAAGACCTTGTTTGAGAGGGGATGAGAGGAAGGGGTGAGGGGGTTGCTTTTAAGAAGATTAATTTCTTTAATAAAATTGGAGGAACACAGGAACCTGATGTGACTGCTGGACACAAGGTAGGCATGTAGTAAGTAAGGAATTGTCAGTGGTAGTGTAGCTGTTTACAATTACCTGGTCAGAATCCTACCAGCTACTTCAGAACCTCTAAATGAGAAAAACCTACATCCTACAGCCATACAGAGCATCAGAAAAATCTAATAATGGGGCTTGTCCTTCAAAGCAAGAAACAATAACTAAGCAGCTTTAAGTGTTTTCCTTCTCCAGCTCCTTAGCTGGGGGAGGACTTTATAAAAGATGCCCTGAGCCAGTTGTGCACAAACAAGTGGAAAATCTCATTAGATTTTAACACCTTGAAGGAGCTGTGCTTTTTTATAGTATAACCATTTTCCTTTCAGACCCCCAAGCATCTTAATCAATTAAGCACCACAGTCCTGACACTGATTCATAGAAAGGTTAGCATAAAGTGGTTTTGCAGTGCAGAAAACATATCTTCAAAAATGATGGAAAGGGAGTTTTGTCTACATGAGAATCAGTCCCAGTGTTATATGATACTCCCTTGATTTGCTGCACATTTTTTGGTTTCCAGACCCAGGACCTGAGGTTTCTGGAAGTGATAATGAGAAAAAACAAGAGGAAAAGTCTTTGGCTTTTTTATCCATGATGGGAAGAAAGATGACCTTGTCTTAATCCTCCTCTTCCCCCTCTTCACTCCCAACAATTTTGCTAATGCTGGCTGATTAGTGTAAGGTAAAATATTGTCACAGGTAAGAACCTGGATATTTAGTATGTTACTTAGCTGAGAATAACAGGCTACTGCTCTGTCCTCATTGGGAAAAAAAAGAAGTGGAGCCTTTAAGTTGGCCGAGTCAAGATGGGTGACTTGGATAGAAAGTTTAATGAAAATTCTGTAAATTTCACATGAGGTCAAATCTCTGTTCTCTTTCTCTTTTTACACAAAGGCAAATGTACTAATCCTCATCTCTGCCTGTCTTGTACGTTGTTACAGCTCTTTCAAGCGAGTAGCACTGCTGCAGAAAGCTCTCCATCCATCCTAATTAAGACAGGCTGCACAAAGCATCATTAGGTGGAACAAAGCAAAGCATCTACTTGCAATGCTGTCTGTAACTCCATTACATGGCTTGAGTCCTTTAGCCATCAATTACCTTAGAGTAAAGCACTTGAGGCCGACAAGCCCTTTGTGGTGGTGATGAAGCAAGGTGCTGTAATCCTGAGCTATTATATTATTACAGGATTTTTGCTAAACAGAAATAACCAAAATAGAGTAAAATTTATGTGCGAATATTTTTTTCTTTTAACTCACACTCTATGGTTGCTCTACTACACTTAGGAGATTTGTTGGATAATGTGTGGTAGCTCACTGAAAAACTTTAACATCAACATTGTGCAGTTTTCACTTTCTTTTTCTAATGTTTGGAGTGATGAGTGAAATGCTTTGCTTTGTTTTTTAGAGGTTCTTGTTTCTCATCTTCTACAAAAAGTGTGCTTAAAAGACTGTATCTTTTATTCAGAGGAGAAAGAATGGAAAAGTTTTGATTCACCTTTCCATGTGTGAGAACTCATTTCAAGGTTGTGGACTTTAGCCTGGTAGTGTTTCAATTTGAAAAGTAACTCAGAGGTGGCCAAGAATTTCCTTCCCTTATAATTATGTAATTGAAAAGTACATTCTCAATTTTTTTGTTGTTGTTGTTGTTTCCTCTTTTCCAATGGGGAAATTTGAGTAGAATTGAAATATTTCCTGCTTCATATAACTAAAGCATTTTGGTTTTTTTTTGATTATGCATTTATTTGTATCCACATGGAAATTCAGATTGAAAGGAATACTTTATTAGTTTGTCTTCTTCAGTGGAAAAAAATGTTAACACAAACCTTTTAAACTATATGCACTGGCTTCCAGCAGCATAGACTGATTTCTGACCTGCACAGTGGGCTCTATTACTGCAGCAGAATGGAGGAATTCCCCCACAGCTGCTCCTTTCTGGCACTGAAGGATATCAGTGGTTGGCTGGTGATTGAAGGACATTAACAATTTCAGAATTTTCAAACTTAATATTGTCTGGAAACCCAGAAGAAAATGTAGATAGATGGCTTAAGTTTTTACTCCTTATCTGAGATAGAAATATTTAAATATTAGCATTTTTGTTGGAAACTGGGAAATTGTACAGCTCACCAGGAGAGGAACGGCAGTCACACCACGACCCTCTCATGGGAGAGGTCAGTACTGGTGGCTGTCACCTCCCATCCACTTTACAGGTTGCCACATTTGTCTGCAGAAAAGAATCACCTGAAAGGCTCAGCAGCATCATCACTCCCATATTTCCTCTTGCATTCTGTGTTTCTCAGATTGAGCATCATGAAGCTGCCTGCCTCTTTTTTGTTAGGGTGTGGGTGTTTTTTTTTGTTTGTTTTTTGTTTTTTTGTTTTTTTTTTTTTTTTTTTGTTTTTACAGCTGTTGCTGCACAAAACCCCAGGCAAAGTAAGGCAAGGCAAGTAAGAACAGTTTTAAGGTCTGTCCAGGAGTAGATGGGTACCCAACATGGCATACCTATGTGTTATTCACTGGTCAGATTTTTTGTTGTTTGTTCTGCTGCTTCTGGAGCAGAGTTCCACTTGTGGCAGCCTTCCTCTGCAATCTAACTCAGCATCCTTCAGCCCCTCTTGTCCTGAGACAACAGGGAGTCTTGTCTGCACTTAGTAGAATCAAGCATTTCTAGAGAAAGAAAGAACCCCCCTGATGACAGAAGGAAGATCTAGCAGGAGAAATTATTTGAGATAGCAGTGGAAAGAGAAGGAGGAGGACAAAGAGGAAAGATAAAGGCAAAGGAAGAGACATGATCAAAAGAGAGGGAGGATGACAAGTGAGAGCAGAACTGTGAGGGAGAGAACAAGGGAAATGCTGCAGCAGCACCGGGAGACTCTAAAAAATGTTGAGCCTTGATATGTTCAGGGTTCAACTTTCCTTTAGCAATGCGTGGAACAGTATATCCAGATGGAGTTTTAGCATCTACATGTAACAAAGCAACCACTTTTATCCATTATTGAAACACAAGGTGTCAAGATTGACAGTGCAGCTTTGCCCAGTACAAGGGCAGATATCTTGTTTCCTTTGGGGGAGAAAGACTACATTTCCTTTGCCATGTCTGCACATGTCTCCTGCAGCTGCACGTTGCAGAAATAATGCAGGACCAGATGCACACTGGTGTCTGTCACACAGGACCTGCAGTCAAATCCTGCCTGCTCACATATGCCCAAGAAAAGATAGATATTCCTTTGAAAGCAACAGGCAGATTGGGTATCTGCCTTTTCATATTACCTTTAAGATTAAGAACATAACCAGTGCTTTATTCTTTGTCTTTTAAGATGCCATTTAACTTTCCCGAGCAGTTGATTACACATTAGGAATTGGAGGACAGGAGGGTGCTTTTTGTCTTATCTCTGTGATTTATGGTTGAGCTCTCAAGCCATTGGATTCAAACACCTGAAACCCTCACTCATCTCACCAGCTCTAAAGAGAAAAGTGCTTCTGGTTTTGATTTATTCTAGAAATAAACATTTTTTATTATGAAGCACAAATTTACTATAATGGTTTTCAGATCCCTAAGGAGAAGCTTTTCCAGCCTGCTACACATATTGATAATGTAATACAATATATTTTCCCTTATGGTTTTGAAGTGCAGGTCTCAAAAACTCAACTTGAAAAAATCTGTTTGAAACTTGCAAGTCACTCTGTGGAGGTGATTTGTGTTGTATTGCCTGCAGACTGTGCTGTCTGTATTGGATGGAAAACAGCACCTCAATATTAACAAAGCTGAGACAAAGAGCATCCAATGCTTAGTTTTATAAATGTTTTGTTCCTTTTTGGAGCATCATTTGTTTTATATTTGCTTTCCTATGGTGACTGGTATAGCACTGTGTGATTCATCACAATATGACATGACAAGAATACACCTCAAAGATACAAGATTGTTATCAGAAAAAGAGGGGCCCTTTTGGCATTAAGAAAATTTAAGGACAATGTCCATAGGTATAAATGTGTGTAGATCTCATTGGAATTAAATGCCACGTCTTTTAAGGTAAGAAGTGAAGAATGTAAGAGCTTTAAATTGTCAGTGAAAAGACATGACAAGGTTTATCAGGGTCTGCTGAGTGAAGTCACCTCCCTGGGACCTGTGGGGGCCACCAGCCTCACTGAGGGCTGGTGGCCCCCACTGTGGGGCTATGCTTCAGCTCTCCTCAGAGGGACCCCTGCACACAGCCAGCATGGACACATTCCTTCCTCCTTGACAATCCAGGGAGAATTCAGAGGAGATCTTCTTTCCAGAGCTTGTGCTCTACAGGGCACCACAGAATGCAGGCTGTGAGTTTATGAAATCTTATGAATGCAGGCTGGGAGTTGAGGTTGTTCAGCCTGAACAAGAGAAGGCTTCAGAGAGACCTTATGGCACCTTCCAGTATCTAAAGGTGCTACAAGAGAGCTGGAGAGGGACTTTTGATAAGGGCATGGAGTGATAGGACAAGAGGAATGGCTTTAAACTGAAAGAGGCTAGGTTTAGATTAGGTAAGGGGAAGAAATTCTTCCCTATGAAGGTGGTGAGGCACTGGAACAGGTTGCTCAGGGAAACTGTGGATAATCTATCTCTGGAAGTGTTCAAGACTAGGTTCAATGGTGCTTGGAGCAACCTGATCTGGTGGGTGGCATCCCTGTGCATGGCAGGGAGTTGGAACTAGGTAATCTTTAAGGTCCTTTCCAGTCCAAACCACTCTGTGATGGTCTAAGTACTTCCTGTTTCCCCACGGTCCCTACCTGCTCCATGGCTCTGGGAGTGGCCACCTTCGTCAGTCTGTCATGGAGGCCCAAGGTGCAGCTGAGAAGCTGAATTTACAAAACAAGGTCAGGACCAGCAAGGGTCATGGGACTCAGGTGTGGGCTGGAGAAGGGAGGAATGTGCCTGGGATCTGGGGAGCACCCCTGGAACCATGGCACTGCAGGGCATCCCTGCCCAGGGCACAGCCGCACTGTCTGGAAAACCAGCAGCTTTCCAGAAACACAGAGGTTTTCAGCAGCATTAATTTGCTTTGCTTTCAGTGGAGTTTCCTAGAAAGAAGAGCTAAGAAGCTGGCAAACCTTCAAGACATTCCAGGAAATACAGCATGTTTCTAATTAATCTCATTTAAGCATCTGAAAAGCTTAAAAGAACCCCCATTCAAGTGCAGCCATTTCAGAGGCCTTTGGAGGACAGAGGGTGGCATTAACCCCAACTCCTGCTGTAAGTTTGTAGTCACCTTTTTGCTGGAGGTTCTCAATATGTGCTTCGCTTTTGCTGCTTTGAAAGCCCACAAAGTTACTGGCAATGTTTATCTTTCTTGTCTCAGTCACTTTTATTAGATCTTCTGTAAACACTCCTTCTAGGAATAACATTTTCCAGAACATATTTGGGAAGCAGACAACGAAGTACTGGGATTTTTCTGTGACGACACACTTTTGGCAACACTGAGCCAGGCCAGTGGCCAGGAGCTGGCCAGGGACAGGTGAGCACATCAATCCCACTGCTGCTAGGGAAGGAACCTTGGCATCAAGCACTACAGGGTGTTGTTAATCAATTAAATACCTACATCAGAAAGAGAAACATTTCTGAAAGTTAATTCAAACTGGGATTCAGTCCATTGGTGATCAGATTCAAAATACTTGAATAACTACAGTTTTTTTTCCCCCTGTATTTCAAAGCTTTCATGCTCTTCTCTTTGCTGTACCAGTCTAAGCAGGTGAGTGTTTTGTTTTGGGCTGTTTCCTGAGTGTGATGAGGAGCGGAGCTGAGCTGAGCTTCACCCTTCACACTGCGTCTCCACTGGCAGCTGCAGAGAACAGGAACTGCCTGAATGCTCAGTGCACCTCTCTCCCTTCCTTACATTTATTGTTGCTCAGTACTGGAGCTATAAGAGGCATCAGGGCTTTAGCAGTCCCCAAAGTGCATCTCCTGAAACAGAGGTGCTCTGGATGGGAATGCTGTGAAGCAGCCTAGAGAGCTGGTGGGGAATACACTGAGGGCAGGAGCTGGGGCAAGTGGTTAATGGGAGCTATTTCAGTGAGTTGATGCTGTAGCTGCACTTTAGGAATTGCAAGAGGTGAGAAATGTTTCAGCAGTACCAACTAGAAAAGTCACTATTTCTCAACAGCTACCACGTAGTGGTACCAGAGATATCTCCAGCATTTCCTATGCACAGGCAGGAAGTCCTGGCATGTCACATGTAACCCCATCCCTGGGGTCAGAACGGGAGTAAGTGCAGGGTGATGCAGCCCTTGGTAGGGGCTCACTTGTCAATCAGACACGTGGAAACCAATTCCTTCCCTTTGGCAGGGAAAGGAAAGGGAAGAGGGGAAGGAAAGGGGAAGGAAAAGAGAGGGAAAGGGGAGGGGAGGAGAGGAAGGAAGGTTAATAAGCTTAATTTGTCTTTCGAGAACAGCAATCTTCAGAATTAACTTTCCAAATAGGGCCATGACCCACAGACTGGTTTCTGAATGCTGCTCCCTTACTATAAATACAGAAATAGTACAATAACCATGCTGTGAACTACCCATTTTGCACTCAGCCTGTCTAGGTTCAGCATTTCAGTACAAAACACTATTAATCACAGTGTCAGAGCTGAAGAACCCTGTGTCTCTAAACGTTTTACAGAAGGAAGTTTCCCATGCGTTCAAGGCTGTCATGTAAATCTTTTGGGGCAGAGTATCCCTATCCTCTGCAGTGGTCCCTGGCTATGTCGGAGTCCTTTCCAAACTGCTCTGTGATCAAGAGAACCACACAACACAGGGCTGGCTCCCCTCACATTTTTGCTTGGCATGAGCTAGGAGTTGGTCCCAGCCCCAGAAAGGAAGTCAAATCAACCAAGCTTTCCATTAATTTCAACATGCTCTGGGATTCCAGTGCTGAGCACATAGAAAATGAGCCCTACAGAGATTAATACAGGTAATAGCCACAGCACCATGCAGGGAGAACTCTGAAAAGCTCTACTATCCTAGGACTGCTGAGCATCTGGCCCTTTTTCTATATTTTGTCTCATTTTATTAGTAAAAACACTATTTCTTTTCAGCATTGACTTAAGGACGAAAAAAGAGCCTGAGGAAGAAGATTAGCACATGAAATGTGCACTGCTTGACTTAACACTGGTTTCAACAAGTGGAACATAAAAAGGAAAAGCCAGGCTCCTCTTAGTTCTTTTGGCTGAAAACCTGGGGTCGGTGTTCCTATGTGTGCATCACTTCTGGCCCCCTGTGCAGTGAAACTCATCTCTACCCCACGTGTGCAGTGAATGCAGATGACTCTGAACACACATGTAAATCAGTGTTCTTTCCTGCAGGGATGACAGACCTGGTGCCATGTCTGTCACCCTCCCAGCCCTGCCAGAGCCCTTTCCTGGCTGCTGACAGCCGCCCCTGTTTCTGCAGCCCATTCTTTCAAATTTACTGACGAAATGTTAAGGAAGCTCTGCTCTAGCAGTCTAATGTTTTGCTTACGGAAATGGTGATAAATAAAATAAATAAATATAAATAAAAATAGTTTGAGATCCTGGCAATATGAAAACTATTATTAAAAAACTATTCTACATCAAAACAGCCACTTGTGCTCCTAGAGAAATACATAAAAAGGTCTATCTTGAGTTTTCTTGTGTGAAAATCAGGGAAGCCCCCAAAGTTGTGTTTCAAGTAGCTCCAATCTCACCTTCCCAGCTGGCAACCCTGGAATTTGCAGATTTTAGTCAGTTCTTTAATTGTTTTCCAATAATTAATTTAAAGATTTTTAAACAAAATCCCAGGCCATTCAATTGACATCACTTCACAGTGCATGCACTCTGCCATCCACCTGCTCATCTTTAACTGACATTGTCTTGTATCTGGTATTCATAACTATCAAACAAATCTCCAAGAGAATCCACCTTCTGTTCCCACCTAGAAAACAGATTTTTTCATTTTTTATTCTCACACCTGTGCAGCTATCAACATTTTTCCACTGGAGATTTGTCACTGGTGAATGTATTTGTTGGGAACTGAAGTTACTTTAATACATTCACAGAAAATGGAAGTGACTGTATATTTTAAGACCAGAAAAGATTATTGTCTGCTCTGGCCTCTTCTGTAACACCATCCATAAAATTTCACTGCTCTAAATTCTGATATGGTTTTAATACCGACACTTGACCAAGGTCTGTCTGTTAGAAAAAAAGTTAGTTTCTACTTACCTTTTAACTTGTAATAAATTCACATTGTTATCCCAGGTATTAGCTACTCTCACTGAGAAAAATTTGCACCTTATTTCTCACTCCAAAAATACTGAATTTTGACAACAAATACTTCATTTAGAATGGGAATCTTTCCCATGCCCCTGTAAGCTTTTCCATAAGTTCTTAAAACCTATGCTTGTTGCATCTAAATCTTCTCTTTGGATAAATAAATATTTGCACCCCATTTTTTTCATCATAAAGCATATGCCTTCACTTTGATTATTCTTAGAGCTATAAAATCCATGCAGTCAATCACACATTTTCCTCAGTTGTGGCTGTATAAAGACAATATACTTGCCAATAGTTGTGAATGTAAAATAACATTGTCTCCTTAGTCTCATCCTAATCTCAAGAGAAAAAAAAAAAAGGTCCTTATTGCCTTCTTCACATTGCAGTGTGTTTTTATAATCTTGTGCTCTGTGCCTGGCTGCAGCTTCTTTCCCAGGAGGAAGCTTCTTTGCCGCAGGAGGTGCCATGGTGCTCCCTAGGCAGTAGCTTTCCTGCCCTCCTCTGGCATTGCTGTATCTCTACCAGTTTGCTCCTTGTTTTCATGATATGGGGCATCTTGTGAACTTTTCAGGTAGGCAGCTCAAAAATAAAATCCAGCAAAATAGAGGAAACCCAGGAGGAAGTGACTGTTTTCACAAAGCTTAATTAAAATGTGGAACTCACTGCTAACAGAGACTGTGGATGCTGAAAGCTTGATGGGTTCAAGAAGTGAACAAACAAAACTGTGGGGGAGTGAGTTCCAGCAGAACTAGCCACAGCTGGAAGCTCAGATCCAGGAGGTCACTCACCACAGATCCCCTGAAGCTCAGGCCGTTAGGAAAGGATCAACACCTGTGTTTGTCCTTGTGCTCATGGTTAACTGCTGGCTCATCACAAGTGGGAGGTGCCTGTGTAGGTGGCTGTGTTGGAGTCTCCTGCTACCAAAGGATGGATGTGATGCCAGCTTCAGAGGTGGGAAGGCTTTGAGTGCTCTTGGCTTAACTTTCATGAGGATTTATTGATCACCCTTCTGTGTTTGAAGTGCTCCTCAGAGCAGGCTGCAAAAGGTATGATAAGATTTCCTATGCTGTGGCCTGCAGCACCTTTCCTGAAGCACACATTGATTCTTTTCTTTCTCTTTTTGTTGTTGTTATACTTAAATATGAGGAGGTTTGAAGAAAAAAAAGATGTTATAATATTTTTTGAGTTGTTCTTTTTTAATGATGCCTGTATTGGAAGTAGTCTGTGCCCCTGATATTCCTGTGTTATCTGGGAAGGGAATTGGGTCTGTTTCTTGTGTCTACTAAAGGGGTACCTTTTACCTGTGCACTCCTATTTTGGTAATAATGCCAGTTATTTCCTGTCCCTATAATTTTATGGAATTTCTTAAAGAAAAAGCATCACTGCTTTTCTGGTTGTGGCATAGATTAGGCTGATGTTTGTAAAGGGCTTACTTTATATAAGGCCTTGGCCTTCTCAAAAGTAGTTTTCATATAATGAATCACTCTCATTTCTCCAAAATTTTATTTTTCTCATGTTGCTAGAAGTGCCAGTGTTTAAGGTACAGCATTCCTGCTTTGGTTAATCCTTTAATTCTGATAAGAAGTATCATCCCACATTTCATACATACACAAAGTATTTTTTTACATTCCTGTCCTTCCTACTAATGATGTATGGTATAACACTATGGAGCACACACATGATGCATAAAGATGACCTAAATGGTTTTTGTACATTTTCCAGCTGGCATCTCTAAAGGGACAGAGAGGCAGAACAAGGCAAGGCAAAGAAGCAGGTTGGGGGAAAGACTGGGCTATAAACAGATTATTAGTTGTGAGATTAAGAGCAGGTGTATTTGTAGAGGGCTATTGCTGCTGATCCTGGTGCTATGGAAATTTGTGCTGAGTTTAATGGGAATTTATGCTTTATCTCCACCCTCTGCAGTGTGCAATGTGCGGCCCACTGTAGCCCCATGTTGTGCTTTTAGCCCTGAGCTTGGCACAGACACACAAGCAGTGTTCTGGACAAAGGCGTGTTATTTTGGCATGTGTGCTCTGAGTACTAAACCAAGTCTAAACTATCAAATGATTTTTCTGTACTGTGTATGCATACATGCAGGTTTTTAACATGACTGCCCTCCATTTGTTCTGTCCTCTGCAATAGAAGTTAGCTCACAGCACAGCTCCACACGGCTCCTGTGCTCAGGCTGAGCTCTGCTGCTCTGCCTGGGCTGGCTGTATTGTTATCCAGAAGTATTCCCAGTTTTTAATGCTTCAGAACCACAGGGTCTAGTTCTGCAAACCTTAAGCCCCATGAGCAATCCCTCGTCCACAGAAATCAATGGAATCCCTTGTGTGAATAAGGATTACACTAGTGAATAAAGTGTTTTTGGATCATGGCCCTAACCCTTTTTTAATTAACCTTCTAAGAAAGAATTTGTACAGGAAAACTCTGTCTCAGTGGTGAGCAGTCAATAAACCATGTCTTTGTAACTCCTTCCTTCCTTTATGGGTCCTTTGTGTGAGGCTTAAGTGAAATGGATCTCACTCTATATCCCTTCCTTACTTCCCTTCTGCCCAAGCCAATCACTTTATAAATGTCATAATTTCTCTCTATGGTTCCCTTTTTGGGTATATTTGCTCTTGTCTCATTCAGTGACTACTAGCTCAACTGTTTTTTTTGCATTAGGAAGAAGAAAGGAGAAAAAATGGACTGAAATATTAGGAAGAGAGATTCCATCTTATTTTAACCCCTGGGAATCAAAATACTAGTTGTTATAATGAGAATCCCATAAGTCAGTTTTGCTTTTTGGAAGTTTCTACTTCCAATATTTCACTATCAAAGATGATCTGTCCTAAATATAAAGTTCTAGGATTTGGAGGCTTAACTTTCAAGTAATCTCCTGTAATTTTCCATCTTCAGGTTCACCTCAGTGCCTTAAAATGTCGCACTTATTGTTTGCCATTACAGATAACCACAGTGGCTCAAAAGCAAAACCAGCAGATGACAGAAAATAGAATAATACTAAGGTGTGCTTGTTTAGCTAAAGTGTTTTCTGATAGCATTGCAGCCTAGTGAATCAAAAGTGTTAGGAAATGGTGAAGATAGAGAAAATTAATATCTCCACTGCTCCTCACAGGAAAGTGTGGATTTAACTGCAATCTGCAGGACATAAGGGATTCCCAAACACTGCAAAGAGTATAACGTTGTTTTCTCAGTGCTGAAATGTTGCTGAAAGATAAATGAAATGTTCATGAGTCAACAGAAGTATCCTGTGCTTTCTGTTTTCCAATTACCCACAAATGGTTTTTTAATTTCTGTGTATTTGTAGCTCTCTGTAAATTGTAAACACTCTGTCATACGCTTCCTGCTTTGTTTGTGTGTAGCTGCCTGGCTGGAACTGTATCCCATGGTTTGATGGTCTTTCCTGGTTTTTAACTGGATAATTGGGACTTAATCACAATGTTTCCTAGTGAACGTGCAAACGTTTACCCAAAATTAAGCAGAATTAAGGTTGCAGAAAGACTTATGAGAAGAAAATGTCAATTAATGCAAATATTTGCAGGTATATGGATTTAGCAGAAGGTTTGAACATCTTGGTTCAAGACCAGGATAAAACATTCATTAATTTTCCTGCCGTTGCTCATACCTAAGCAATTTTATTTTTAGGAAGGTGTTGAATTAGCTGCTAAGTGGCTTAGCTGATCCATTGAGAAGCGATGTCAGTTGTGTCATGCACACTTGTTTAATCTTGGAGAAAAACAGGGAGATCAGAATGCTCACACTGGCCTCAGCCCAGTTCTTCCTTAAGGATACCTTGCACTTTATTTGTTTGCCTTTCCTCTGATATTCCTTTGATCATTCCCTCTTTTCTTCGCTCTGCTTAGACATTCGTAGCACGTTCAAAATAATTGATTTGGTTCTGTGAAGATTTATGTCTGTAATGACCAAGTCTCATCTTTCTTTTTTTTCTCTCTATTTTTTTTTTCTCACTGTGGGTGTTAGCAATAGGGATTTCCTCCTAAACAAATGCAGGAACAAGTATGGAAATGTAGTGGATTGCTTCTGGTACTTCAGCTTTGAAGGAAGCTGTCTTTGGAGAGGTGTTCAGTAGAGTATTCCTCCTTTTAAAAATTCTCAGGAAATCCAATATTTTTCCTTTTCCTTGGGCGTATTAGGCAAAGACAGTAGATTCATGCCTGCAAGTTTTACAACTTGTGAGTTCTCTTTAGAGAATCTGTTTGTTTTGTTATCTTTCTGGGTGCACCTATTGTTTGCTGGGAAAAAAACCCAAACAATTTCAAAATTTCCAACTTTACAAATGGTCTAAGGATATTCTCAGCTCTGTCTTTCTGGTTATAATCTGCAAGCAGGGATTTGTGAGGGTAGAAAGGCCATTTTTCTGGTCTGACTCCCCCCAGGTCAGACAAGGTAGAGTTGTGCAACAGCTGGTCCCAAATGCTGGTATTGCCCTCCCAGCTATATGTAGACTTAAATACCATGGTTTTTTAAGTTCTTTCTTTTTATTCTGAGGTGGGGAGGGCTCTTACTTTAAGCCTTAATGTGAAGAAATACTTTCTCCATATTTCTAACTGATTTTGTTACTGCACTCCCCTGTCCTCTAATGCTCCTCTACCAGACCTTCAATAATACACTTTATTTCTGCTATCTGAGACAAGCTGCTGTCTAATCTCAAAATTTCCTTTTTCCTTTTAACTTGTTTCCTTCCATGAGTTTTTTGCATCATCCTTACAATTCCCTTGCTAATAGTCTCTGTGTCTTCTAAGCTTTATCTCTTGGTCTCAGAAAGGAATTAATAATCCTTCTGACAACTTTATACATTTAGCCTTTCACCCTAATTTTTTCTCAGATAAATTTTTTACAGCCTAAAAATCCTCTGGTATGAAAGTACATATAGCTCTTAATCTCAGTTTTGCTTTCAGTGAACTATCATTTTAAGTAGACTCAAATACAGTCTATTATTTACAGGACTGTTTGTTTACCCAGTTAATACCACAACTTAAACCCAGATATACCACTATTCTAACTGCCCCCCCCCCCAAATTTATTTACCATGAATGACTCCCTTTTTTAATGAAAAAGCCTTTAAACCTCACATGATAAGCTGAAATGTTAAGAAACTTCTTTGTTTTCCTCAAAAGAGTTGCTTTCAAAGGATTGAATCAACATTTCAGATTTTTAAGAAGTCCTGTGTCTTGATTTCCAAAACAAGCTGACCATTAATGCTTTGGTTGTGTAAGGGGATGGAAAAGTATCTTTTCTAAGCAAGCTGAATTGGCAGTAGGGGTTATAGCAAATTTTCTGTTAATATTGATCAACAATCTAAGAAGCATTATGGGGGACTTGCATGGATAGAAGGAAGACTTTTAAATTATAAATGTTATGGTAATTTTTTTAGCAATAAAGAACTGAGTAATAAGTTCCCTTCTCATATTCCCAATGCAGCTCAGAAAGGTCTGAATCTTTATGGTAGACACTTCCCAGTGCTGGTAGTTTTCACCAATTTGAGATTTTAGTACCCATTTTTCAAGTCCTCTTTTCTCAAACATAACTTTTCTGGTGCTTGGTGTCTCAAATACAGTACTGTTCAACATAGGCCTAAATTTTCCAGAGTAATTACAGACACTGAATGAAACTGAACTTGATTCATAAGGGATCAGTGATTCTTTCAAACCCAGTTAAGCTATTCTTTTTAATAACCCTTTAAATAACTTATAAATTTCTAACAGTTTAAATTTCTTGGTAGAAGACACTAAGAGATTCTCTGTGTGTCTAGTAATTATGGTTTTTCATTTTTTTGAGGGGTTTTTGGTTCTTTTCTCAGAAATTACTAAAAACAAGTTTGGGAATTAGATTGTGTAACTTCCAATTTCCATGTAACATGGAGAGATAAAGTGTTGTGGATGCTTGTGGTGGCCTGGTTCCAGCATGCAGCAGGAGCAAGGGGTTACAGAGAGCCTGGGGTCTGCACCTTGAGCATGGCAAACGCTGCAAGGATGGAGAGGAGCTCACAGGGATGGGGTAAAGCAGGGGTGCTTGGTACTGCTCTGGAGAACTGGTCTGTGTCAGGCAATAGGAACAATGTATTATAACAAATGATATGAGTAATGAGAAAAAGGTGACACTTTCACAGAGTGTAATGAGGGCTAAAGCCTGTAACGTGCTGGATAGCTTAACAGCTGGTATTAAATCAGCAGACAAAACATTTGCTGAGATGGTGGAAAGTCTGCAAAATTACCTTTCTGGTATCTGCTGAGTGTATCTGCTTTTATAAAGAGGATCAAAAGAGAAAATGAGACAATTCTTGAATTTGTCAGTTCAGAAAGGGTTTAAATGATGTGTTAAAGAGACTGGATGGTGTATTATATGCAGAAATGAAACAGTCTAAAAATGGTTATTGACTGGAGTAATTGATCCAGAGCAGGACGTGGAGAGCGGCGGGGCTGTGGGAGACACTAAAATGCTGTGGGCAGCCTGTGTGACCACCAAGCAGTGCCCAAAGAAGAAAGCTCAAACCAGACAAGCAAAGCAGCATGTCTTTGTCCCTGTCTTATGCAAATGAGTGCTGATCTGAAATAGCTAAGAGAAAATGGGATATGCAGACAAAACGTGCGTGTTCCAAACCTATTACCCCTTACAAAGGCAACATAAACAGCGCTTGGAGCTGTGGTGCTGCAGAGGACAGTGTCCATTGTGTGCTGTTGTAGCGTATTGTAAAAGCACTAGTATCTTTACAGCAGTTTAAGTTAGGATACAATAGCCAAATTGTTATTGGATTTTGTTAGAAGTAGAGGGAATGGAATGTGAAATGTATTTTTGGCAGTATGCTCACACACCAGGAATGAAGCAGCAGTGAACTTGATGTTTTAAACAGACAGGAAAAGAATCTGCATCTTCCAAGTGCTATTGCAGTGAAGGTCCAATGTGCAACTATAAATTCTGTATTCTTCTGTAGCATGTTGTGAAGTTTCCTACATGTTTTAGGAAGACATTAATATCTTAAAATTGGGGTTTTGGGAGTGACCAAACATACGGGTTTCTAGGCTTCTGCAGGAATTAGAAAAAAAAAAAAAAGAAAAAGGCGGAATATAAGCCTCTCTCAGGAATCTTATGTCAAGTGGAACAGTGCAATGTGTTTCCACCAGCTGGAAACCAGTTAAGGCTCTGTACATCCAAACTGAGTTCAGTATTAACTCATACTTGCAATTTAGTAACTTTTAACTGAAACAGTGGGTAAACTTGTTTCATTAGTTGGCAGTAAGCTCCCAAATCTACCTAGAGAAATATGTCTATAAAATTGGAGATTGAAGTTGATAGCAAGAAATACCTCCTTGAAGACAGTTGCAATATCACCTAATATCACCAGCTAATCCTATCAATGCCATCACTACTTGTTTTTTAGCACTGAACAATAAAACTGATGCTTTATGACATTATTAGCACTCAGTGGTACTGGAAGTTACCAGTAGAGCACCTGAAATAGCACTGCTGAGAAACTGTCAAGAATTTGAAGGTAATATGAAAAATCAGATTATTTTTTTTCTTTTTTGGAGATTCAACTATGTTATGGCTGGCAGAGTTTCACCTAAGCATTGTGATTTATCTTGAGGAACCTTAACCTTCAGGTGCTGTCCATGTGAGCCCCTGTTTGCAGTCAGTTATTTCTGCAGGGTTTTGCCCATGGCAGTAGCAGTGTTCGATCTGCAGAATGAACTGTTACAGAATGAACAGAAACACATTGATTCACGTGGCATTTTGGGACTTTTCATGAGTGATGGTGCTCATATTGTGCGAGAAAGTCCTTACACACCTTTGTCTATAAAGCTACCTTATGATGCTTCCCTAACTGGAACAAGAGCAGTAATTTCACATCTGATGGAAGATCAGAGTGAAAGGTTCATTGCCTTTGCCTCTAAATTCCTTACTTTGCCAAAATGGAGCAGCATGGAACTTGAGAAAGGATCTCTGAGCTATTCTTGGCAGTTTAAAGTTTTTCACCAGTGTTATATAGGTAATGATTTATGCTGGTTGAAAATCATCCTCTGTATTTTCAGCTTTAATCCCACAAAAAAGAGTTCCAACAGTAACTATTGCAAAGCTTTCAGGATGGGAAGATGGCTCAACTGAATTGATTTCAAAACTATGAACAGCTTCATCAATTTTTGTCCGGCAAACTTTTCACTGAAAAATCATCATTAAGGGGGGGACCTATAGACTGCACCGCACAAATTCAAGGTCCTGAAAAATGCATTAAAATACAAAAGTAATCTGAATATTAAAGTTTGTACAACACAAAGTGGGCACGTTTGTACATACAAACTAGTTCATCAGTGACATAACATCCTTCTTCCTACAAATGCATATCTTGCAACTCTTTCATCTTTGGAAGAATTTTGTGTTCCTCTGTGACTTCTACAACTTCATCCTTCCCATTGTGTATCCAGCCATGTACTGACCCCCTAGTAATTTCCCTCACCCCCCTTTCTGTTGTCTCCTGTTTCATGGTAAAGGGAAGAAGTGGGTGGGGTGGGTTGTGATTGGGTGGTCTTTTTTTTGTTTGTGGGTTTTTTTTTTTTTTTTTTACTTTTTAATGGTGGGGTAATTAGGTTTTTTTGTGGTTTTGCTTCTTAAGAAATTAAAATCTTTGGTTTTTACTGATAGGTCGGGTTTGGTTGCATTTGGTGGGTGGATATAGAAGTGGTTGGAGGATGGAACAATTAAACCAGGCATGTGTAACCTCAGAGATGGCATTCTGCAGAATACCTGAGAAATTACATGATAAGCCTTGTAAAATTTGATTGCTCCTGTTGTTCTTTCATTACAGAGTCATCACCTAGAAACCAGGCTTAAGATAGCTCCATTTTTAATTCTATTTTATTAAGGCTTGCTGGGTCTCAGTTATAATCATTAAGATGTGATTTTTAAAGGGTCTGTTTTTTTCCAAGTTCAGGGAATATTTGAAGTCCAGGTTGTCTGTCTCGCTCTGTCTCAGTGGTGGGGGACTTCTACAGAAATAGAAGGTACAGCATAATTTTCTCAAGGGTTTTAAAAATGCATCTTATGCCTAAATATTTTAATTTTCATTACAGTTTAACTAGCATTATTTAGTTTAGACTATGCTGGGCCATTTATTAGGTATGTACATCTCCCTGTTTGTGTAATCTAATGCTTTTACTTCATTAGATATTCACTAATGCCCAGGATATAGCAGTGCAGGGACTGGAAAGTGTGAAATTCTCATTTCTGAACTTGGATAAATTGCATAAATTTAGAGAGCAGAATGTTATTCTCACCTTGAGGGCCCTAATTGTTTTTTCCAAATAAGCAGAATGTCAGAGCAGCTCCTCACCACTCTGACAGTGCATTGCTGCAAAGACTAATTCATACTTTCAGGAAAGAAGGGAGTCATACTGTAGCATGGGCAAATATGTAGTGTAAATGTGCAATGTACAGTGAAACATCAGATTTGTGGGGCGGCTGGAATACAGAACAGGCTGTTACAAAGCAGATGTTGGCTGTATCACTGAGGAGCTGAATTTTGAACTCTCTCAAGGTTGGGGTTTTACTTGGTTGGTGTCACCAGTGGGATAGGGGACAGGAAAGAAGGCAACATGCTGACTCCATGATTTCAGAAGGCAAAGAACATTTTATTAGTAGAAAATCACACTTCTTATAGACAGCATCATGGAGCTAAGACCTGATTGGTCTTCAGCAGCACTTCTCACACCACTGGTCAAAGGAACACCACCTGCTTGAAAACACCTTTCTATAAACAGCAGGTGCAAAGGATGAGATAATAATTGTTTTAATTCTTTCTCTGAGCTTTCCCAGGATGAGCCTGGGAGAATATCTGGTTCTCTCTGTAACCAGAGACTGAGAATATCCACTGGTTGTTTATTTTTGTTTGTTTGTTTTGTTTATTTTTAATCCCAATAGATATAGGAATACTGGAAAGAACCAGAGTGGTTGGGGGGTTCCTTGAGTATTTCTTTTTATTGTAGGAGGCAAACGAAATAGTGAGATACAGCAGACATAATTTATGGAAGCTTGGGGTGATAATGTCACAGGTTTATCTGTCATATTTTTAAGCAGAAGTGGTATGGACTGTGACACAGACAAGTAGGATGTTTACCTGGATATTCTGCAGAAGGGGTGCTTATTGAAAATACAGGGCATCAATACAGCCAGACAGTGATGTGTGCTGGTACCAGCGAGCTTTTTGTTTGCTTTCACTTGAAGGCATTCTCTGAGATGTTTTATGTGAAGTAAGAAATGGTATCTATAACAAATACCCTTGAAAGTTTCAGAGTATTTGTTTAACACCTGCTGGCCATACTGAAAGGCACATTATACATCATCAGCCAGCAGACAGACCGCTTGTGCACTGCATGACATGATTTTGGTAGCTGAGGCTGGAGTAGTCCTTAGTGGGGAGTTTCTCAGGGTGCTCACCTTGCGTGGCAGGAGGTGCTGTTAATGAGCAGGAGCAGCTGCTTGGGCTCCTGCAGCGTGGCCAGGGTGGCTCCTGCAGCCTGTGCAAGGGCACAGCAGCAGCGTGGGGGCAGCTTTGCAGCCCTCTGCAGCAGGCTGTGCTTGCTCCCATCCAGAGGGAGGGTTATTTCCCCAGCCTTCATGCTTCTGGAGGAATGCTGCTGTAGGATAATTGCGCCATGATCCGGTATGGCAAATGATTACAGATTATTATAGATCCTCTCTGTATGTATGTAAAATGCATAATTAGGCTTTTTGTATTAAAAATCAGCAAGTATGGATATGTGGAAGTGCCAATGTTGTGTGGATGGTGCTGGCAGTACGCAGAGTAGTAAAACTGGCACCAGATCCATTGAGTGGATGTAATCTGAGAGGTAGTCATCAGATAACTCAAATGCTCAGAAATTCTGTACGGTTTATGGAGATTAAAAAGTACCTTTTAGATCAGCTTGTCTAGCAATTTCTGCTGTTACTCTTGTAGTAAAATCTGCTCAGCACTTAGCCAATTGACATACAAATACTATGCAAAAAGGTCAACTTGGATCTGTGGAAAAAGCTATAACAATTCATCAGCTGGAATCAGGTGACAATCTTGAATTGTGATGAAGCCATGAAGACCCTTTGTTTCCTCACTGACAGTCAATACAAGTGTTTATATTCGAACACACTTGAGGAAACTTTTTTTTTTGCCGACTTTTGTTAAATCTTAATTTCACAAGTGGCTGTTGACATTTTGAAATGAATAATAAGAGGCGAACATCAAACAAACAGTCCAATCAATCTGAAAATATACTGAAGTGGGACTTTAAAAACACTTTCTCATCCTGCACCTTCATCAGGTTAACCCTGTTCTAATGCTCTGCAGAAAGCTGCCAAAACACTGCACTTTGTTAAAATGTATAAGAATACCTTTATTACGGATTTACCATTATTTATGCACTATCTGACAGATTTGTTCTTCTTTACTTCTTGAGTAATAAAAAAAATTGTGCTAAATTTCTACTTTTCTAATACGAAGGCCCTTTTGCCTTGCCAAATCTTGGGTCATGAGTGAAGAGTCCAGCGCTGTGGCTATTGATCTCTTCTGTCCCAAAATCCTATTTTCAGAAACACACACTGATTTGTGTGCTTCATTAACATTTGTTTCTTCTTCACCATAATAATGAGCTGTTTGTATCTTGCTCAAAAATAGACATAGATTAATGCAATGTTGACTGCAAAATCACCAAGGAAGAAAACTGCTGCACTAGATAAACTTTATAGGTCACGTTCCTCCAGTTTCACAGTCTGGGATGACTCTTTGTGTAATAAGGCATGGCAAGGATTGTGATTATCAAAGAATAAACCCTGGAGTATTTTAAAAGTGCAAAGCATAACTGCCAGTGTTTGACTTCCTAGAAATAGAATTATTTGGTAACATTTGGCATCATTAGAGATGTCTAATTAGTGAGCACATGCATGTTTACAGGTATTTATGCATATCCATCCACACAGAAACTTGCAGGCACAAAAAACCCAGTACATTTTTACTGGAAGAAACACATTAAGAAATCAGAACTGGAAAAATGCAAAGCACTTCTACATGGGAGAAGTAAGAATTTCATCTTGCTTGTAGTATAAGAATTACTGTTCCATTTCTGATGCAGGTGTACAGGTATCTTACACTTAAGTAAAATGTATCAGCACCGATTCTAGAGGTTTCTTAACATGCCAGAAGCAAGAGATTAGAGTAACAGCCTAACCCAAGTTAGGGAATTTCTCAGCAATGTACATCTCTCCGCTGAAAATAGACAGCTGAACATCACTGGGACTTTCCACACAGCAGCTGATGGAATGATCTGATCCTTTTTTTTCCCTTGATATATTCTCTGTACTTATTTCAGAGTCTCAGCAGGATAGATGTAAGTGCGTATTGCACAGGTTGATTTTTCTGAATACAGCAGGTGCTGAACTGAACCAGGAGCTTTGCATTTCAATTCCTGTGGTTTCATCAGGCCAAGACACACATGTGGCTTTTGTGTTCTTCCCCATTGCTTCTTTGGTTTAATGGGAATTCCAGGAAGAGTAGGATGGTTGGGCATATTTCCTCCCCCTATTCTTCACATCTGTTCCCTTAATAGCATGAGTTCAGTGTAAATCTGCAGGACTGCTTTCATCACATGGACTGGGAACCAGGTGTTTCTTCAGCCCTGTGGATCCTTAAAATACAGTACTGAGGCACTGGGGCTCTTTTTAGTGTTGTATAGGAAATACTTTTCTTGAAGGAGAAAACTACAAGAACATGGAATGCAATTGTCAGCTCTTAATAACAAATGAATTCAATGGTTATCCTATACAACCTTTTTTAATAATGTGTTTCTTCCCACACACAATTTTTCAGTGCCTAGAGGTTTTCTCCCCTCCCCTTTGAATTAAGTATTTAAAAAAATGTTCCTTAATATCACTGGCAGAAGTGTTTGTGACACGTCCCTCTGTGAACACAAGACTTTATAAGCCACAAAACTTCATTCTGACCTTGACCATTTACAGTCTTGAGGAAGGCTTAGAATTGTACCTGGAATTTAGGTGTAAGTCTTCATGAAACCTCTCCAAGGAAAAGCACAGATTGCTGCAGACCTTTACAGTGATATTCCTTGGCAAGAATCTGAATTCAGGAGAGGCAAAATGAGGGGAAATGGCATGAGACATAAATCTTTGAATAGAAGTAAGGTGTGTATATTGCCCTGAGCAACATTTTGGGCTCCCAATTCTCATGAGTTGACCAAGTGCCACATGTTAGAACCTCCCCAGCTCTTACAGTTAATGTGCCTGTGGAAATTGAGTAGACACTATTATTTAGGATGTAATATTGACTTTTTTGCATAAGCTTGCTTGTTATTGGTCACAGCAGCGTGCACTGTATTTTGGAGCACGTTAGTCACGCTGTAGATGTGTCATAACTCGTTATTAAGACAAATGGCTGTTCATGGAAGAAAGGTCACACCTGTGGAGAAGAGATTCCATGAGACAACTTGTGCATCACCTCAGTCAATGATTCCCAGGTTTACATGTGTACCAAGGCTAGGAGGGCAGGAGATGTTGGATTTCTGACTCTTTGTTTTGTGTTGAGAGATGGGCAAAGTGTGTGAAGAGACAAGCACACAACATATTTCTTCCTGAAATTATGCTGCTGACTCTCTAAGCCAGTAATCCTCAGGAGTTTTATAATAAAAATAAACTGTCATCCTGCAGTATTTCACTCAGTCATCATGTTTCTGCATGAATCATCAGATATTTATTTTTCTTAATATTGCAAAACCCATATTGGTCTCTCTACCAGTTGCAGAACACTTAAAATGGCCTTAAAAATATGGACTGCTGCTTCAGGCCATCTAGTAAGAATATTGAAGGCCTGAAAGTATAATTTCTCAATATCTTTTTTCTTCAGCTGTTGGTATCATATTTACTGCTCACTTAACTTAGCAGTATAGGATAGTATAGCAGTGTAGGACCAATTATCATCTGCAGTGCAATTATTTAGGTGTTACTAGTGGTTTTTTGGACAGTTTAAAACAAATGTAAACACAAACAAAGATGCAAATAAATTAGCAAGGCATCTTAAATTTAGTGCCAGCAAAAGCAACTTGATTAACATTGCTAGGCTACAAATATATTGAATCTGTTTTCTACCAAACACAGAATTAATCTATAGAACTGATTGGCACAAAATAGTAAACTCTTAATGGAATTCATCGACCAGATATTTATATGGCTATTGAATGTCACAGGCATGATGGGCACTGTGCAAGCACAGTTCTGACTATTGCAAATCCTCTCAGAGCTGCAAATTAGAAAGAAACCCTCCCCAGAAAGGGAGATATTTCATAATCATCCACTATA
The DNA here is from genome assembly GCA_013396995.1 of Dicaeum eximium. Lineage (NCBI taxonomy): Eukaryota > Metazoa > Chordata > Aves > Passeriformes > Dicaeidae > Dicaeum > Dicaeum eximium. The sequence goes on from VWZP01010724.1 coordinate 2,662,943, forward strand.
GGATCTCCTGAATCTTCAGCTGCCTCTGGTTGCTCTGGAGAATGCACTGTTCTGTCTGACACAGCACAGGTGTTAGCAAGTTAGGATCAGTCTTATCAGTGATTTTATGACAGCCCAGCCATTCATCAGTGCTCAGTCAGTTGCTTGTCCTGGAAGGCACTGAAGTCCAACCAGGTCCCTAAGACACCTGTCCCTAAGGTCCCTAAGGCACCTGTCCTGCTGGCTGAGCTGGTGTATGGAAGCTGAGAGGGGGTGGGCAGCAGTTTATGGAACACCTTGGTGCCACATATAGAAATGCTTTTATTTTATTACAATGTGTAGGACTCCTTCCCCATCCTGCTTTCTCCATGAGATGCTGCCATTCCTCCTCAGAGCTGCTCAATGTTGTGGCTAATATTGGACAAATCTGATGGTGGTGCAGAAGTCTCCATCCCACTGCATTCTGTCCACAGAGGGACAGGGAGCAGCACTGATAGACACACCTTGGATAGAGAGAAGCTGGAGTTTCCCTGGACACAAAGCTGGGCTCCATGAGTGCTACTGGACCTTCAGCTTCTCCATCAAAATCAGAAATTTTGGCATCTTATGAATTCAGCCTGGTTTACATGATGCCCTGTGGCCTGTTTTGCCAAGTGACTTTCAAAAAGGCAAAATTATTTCAGACTTTATAGTGCACTTTTTTAAAGCTAGTGGAGCTGTGTTGGAAGAAATCTTAAATGGAAATGAACTTAAAAGCAATATGAAATACCAGTCCTTGCAAGGTGAACCAATAGAAGGTAAACCAATGTTTGCATAAGGATAAATGCATATATATAAATAAACAGAAGATTTTCAGCTTGTGTCATGTAGCTTCTGCAGATTTAGAATTAAAGGGAAATTTAGCAAATAGATAGTTAAATATTCATCTTTAATAAGTAATGCTCTTCAATAATGTGCATTGTTGTACTAATGCATAATAAGCAGTATTAAATGGTAAGGATGGCTTTACTGTCATTTAAAATTCATTCTGCTGTGGTCAGGGCAGCACTCAGTAAGAGGCAAGAGACAAAGTTTCATCTTAAACAGACAGTATTGAATTCCCAGTGAGACTTCTGTGACATTCCTGTGACAGCAATTGTGCTATGCCACTGATGTGAAGAACACTTTAAACACCTCATCCTTTTGCTGCCTTCAGTCCAAGTTAAATGGTTAAAACCAGGAAAACAAAACGTCTAGCCTTCAAATCCCTATTGCTGTGCTGGCCTTTAAAAGCTGAGGGGTTTATGGTAAAATTGCAATTCAGGTTATTTGGGGGATTCTCACCCAGATTTTTCTGCCACAGAAACTTTATTCTCTTGTAATCACAGTAGTTTCTGCGAAGTTACTGTTACATTATTGACGGTGGGCACACAACTAACAACAAAAACGGTGGCAAGCATCAGCCCTTTATTTTTCCCCAGTACAACTTTCATATCTTTTTTCTCACATGCATAACATCTGCATGCCCTTTTACTCTTTTGTGGTTGGTCAGTAAACATCAGCATTCCACACTTCTTCTCCTTCGGTGCGGGTCCCCTGTTTTACACAGCTGCACCCCATTAGGGATGAAGCTGGGCCACAGCCCCATACCTATTCTCCCACACGTTATGAAGCCGCTGGAAATGAGATGGGTAACTTTAAACAAAAGTCCTAAAAGGCTTGCATAAGTACACAGTAAGAGCCCTTGAGGGGGGGAAAAGCTATTTGCATGTTCTAAATTTGCAGTTTCCCCGCCAAGATTTGGTCTCAGATGTTGAAGTAAGTTAATTACATTTCTGGTTTCTTTATACCTACCTTGTTCTGTACTGGAACCTCTCATTCCAACGTGCAGAATTGTTGTTTCTGTACTATTAACACTCAGATGGAGGTGGTGATATTGCCACTGCAGTTTAATACCCTCTTTTGCTTTGCTACCAGATGGATTGTTGATGTAGAAAGTGAAGCAGTGATGTGAAATACCCATGGTGATGTGTAAACGGGTCAACACGTTTTTCAGGCACCTTTGCCAGGAATCGTAAAGTGTGTGGAGCATCCATTTAAATTTTTATATTTGGCTGCATCTCATTCAATTAGTCTATCAAATTCCTCATTAAAGTTCTTGAGCATTTAGAACTACATAATTAAAATACCATTACACTTGGTGGAGGGGAAAAAAATCTTTAAAGTGCTCTGTATCATTAGGGAAAAAAAAATCCCATCAAGGAGTGATACTGCATTAGTATTCATTACTGTTAAAACATGTTGGAAGTGGAAAGAATGAAAAGGATTCATTTTATAATGCCAGCTCTAGGAATGACCTAAGGCTCCAAGTTTATATTGATTCCTTTAGTTTCTGGTTTCTGTGTGATCGTTGTGTACGTGTAGGAAGAATTGACTGAGGAGAGACATTTCAGTAAAGCTCCAGCTATTCAATATCTACCCATACTTCCCTAAATCACCAATTTCAGTACTGATTCTTTTTAAGAGCACACTGCTAATGAAGTGATTACAGCAATGATAATGAATGACAGCTTCATGAATAGTACCTTTTATTGCCTCTCATTGATTGCAGACTATGGTATGTAATACATCAATCAATCAATCAAAAAGCAGATCCCCAAACAAAACAAACAGAAATGCAGCAACCTCTCCATGCAATTGGGAAACTGTCCCAGATTGAGACATGGTGCCTAATTGGGGATTTAAATAATGGCACTTGAGATTTTTTTTCTCAATCATGTCATAGACTTTTCACCAGAAATTTGCTTTTATTGGCACAGCAGGCAACTAATGGCTTGTCTTGTTTTTGCATTTTAATACAAAGGGCAAGATCACCAAGCCTGTGGCACTCATGGGAATGAGAGATGATGACAGCCTCTGAGCAGGGTGCAGAGGTGTGTATCCCACTGGCACACCTCGAGCAGTTTGACACACACAGCAAAGGCAATATGCCACCTTCATTTATAAAACACAGGACACAGCACACTTGAAAGATACTGGTTTTCATATTTTTATGGAGAATAACCTCTGGCAAAATTCAATTTGCTCTTCTCTTCACTTTTTACTGCCTTTTAAAAATAATTGTATCTCTAGGAATTTCAGTAATTGGTTCTATTGCACTTACAGTTAATTATATAATTTTTGATTAATGTATTCTATTATGAAATGATTTGCTTAGAATATCTGATAGTGATTTAATTTCCAGGTTATTGTCCTTCTCAGCAACCTGAGAAATTGGCTTCCAGATAGTGATGTGAATGGGTTTTGGTGACAAGCATTATGATCTAAGATAAATCACTGTATTGTAGTTAGTAAGCTTTATGTTGTCCAAGATGTCAAATATTGCCTCTTAATTGATTTAAGTTTTCATTTTAATTGAATTTGATATTCACAAAAACCACTGGAAAGAGCAGAGTTTAGAAGTAAAGCTTTTCAAAAGCATGGAAATTGGGTTCAGTAATGCCAAAGACACCTGAGTTTTGCCTTGTAACAGACATGCAAAGACATGGAGTTCTATATTTGCACAGACACTTTTCTATGGTTTAATTTTAGATGGGGTCTTTATAATATAAAAATTGCTGATTTTTAAGTTTATCTTAATTTTGCATCATTTGAAGCAATTAAGTGGCTTTTAGGCAAATGGAGAAAAGTGTACTGTCAAAAAGAAAACATGAAAAAATAAAAGTTTCCACGTTTGTAAATCATAGTAGATGTTTCCTTTCAGTAGCTCTGTAATTCTGTACCTTTATTTTCTAGGTTGATTGAATTAGATGAGATATTTTTACCTAGAGATCAAATGAGTGATCTTACAATTTTATGAGAAACCTGTCTTTGAATTTAAGTCTCTCAACACCCAAGCCAAGTGGAAAAGTACTTATATTTGCCTAAAACAAATCACAAAGGGAAGGGGATTAAAGAACTGACTCTAATTTACCACTTAGGATGTACAGGTACTGAAGTGCTGGTGCATTGTGAGGATTAGACTGCCCTTGACTTCCTAAACACCAATTTTCAAAACATGTCAGGAAGGCTCAGGTAATTGAGAAGGTAATTCAAATAGCACTACTTTCAGGAGAAAACCAGTTTAATTTTAATGACCTTTCCAGAAGTCTGAACTGTTCCCTTGTTTACACGTTTTTGCCTCTTTGCTTCAAGAGCGCAGTCAGGATACTTAAAACCCCGCTGGAAATCCTGCCTTCGTGTTGTCCTCACGGAGGGTATTTTCTGAGAAAACCTTTTTCCAGGAGCTTTCCTGTCTGTTTTTTCTCTGGCATTGCAACTTGGATGCTGTTAAAATACATTTCCTGTGCCAGCTGATCTCATGACTATAATTCTCCAAGTTCTGTGAGATGCTGATTGCAGCTCCTCAGTTCCAGGCTCCGACAGTTCCAGCCGTGGCAGGTGATAAATCTGTTTCCTTCTCTCTTCAGATTGCTGTGGTGTTATCTGTGTGGTCTTTTGCTGATGATTACTGGTTTATTTCGGGTTTTTCTGTTCAGCTAATTTCCCCCTCTGTATAGGATTTGCATTTTAGTAAAATACATTCTTTGGAAATTTGGCTGATTTCTATGAGTGACATCAAAATTAGCTCACCCTGGGCTAAAATGTGAGTTTCTAGGTAGGTATTCCAGTGTTTGAGTTTCTAGGTAGAGGTTTAAAAACAAAAAAAAAAACAACTTCATGATTCAGAAGAGTATGAAATCTCATCTGTGTTTTCTAACTATGAAAAGTTACTTCTGAATGACCTAAGGTGTAATGTATGATTCAGAAATTTTGGTATTTTTAATACAATTTTAGTACTCTCAGGCATGATTATTTGATATTTAATGTGGTGCTGCAATGTGGTTAAAGAATAGACAAGGTACAAATAATGAAGACCAGTCAAAAAAGACAATTGAAACTGCTGGGGGGTTATATTTGCCTTTGCATCCACTTTCTTTTAAAACCCTCCTTCATGTAAATCTAATGAACTGGAACAATCCAAGTCTTCATCTACAACTAATCAAACACATGCAATTTTTTTTAATGGTGAGAAATCACAGATCCAATTGTGGTTAATGGAAGCTGTGGTAGCTCACCAGTCATTAAAGATGAGTTTTATGTGGGTTTTTTTAAGGAAGAGGCAGGATCTGGCAATCATAGGCCAAAAGCCTCTGAGAATAGAGCTAGCCAATGCTATTTTTTCAGTCAGGAAAGAACCTCCCAAAGCAGTAAACTTTAATTAACAACTTAGTAAAAACTCTGATGAAACCTCCTCTGGGACTGCATCAAATAAACACTAATAATGTCCTTAACAGGAAAAGTTTCACAGTATATGGCTTTTCCTAATCACAAATTAATTTCTTGTATAGACCTGATCAACCACAAAAAATATCAAAATTGCTTTTTTTTCTGTATACACTTAGATGTTTGCATAAGCATATAAATATATATACAGATATGTAAGTGTGTACATGTATAAACATTTGTGCTTGTGCAGACATTTAATGTGTATATAAATGTGTGTATGTATGTCCATATACTTGAAATTCATAGATAATAAATAAAAACTTCCTATGCTACCAAGGCTCTCACTATTCTATTTAAATGATGATTTTTTTTCCTTGGTATCCTGAATACATATCCCAGCTATCTTCAAGAGGAAAATATCAATTTAGTGTGCACAACCAGCAACATTAAATGGATCAGTAAATACAAGGCACCAGTTTTATTTTGTCAGTGTTTTCTTTGTGTTCTATAATTGAATAGACTCTATAGATAATTAGACTCCTTTATGATTGTTATTAGGTTTTTAAATAGATTGATGTTTTTAGCATGAGGCATCCAGAAATCTGAAGCTTTGGACTTTATTTTTCCTATCTGCAAATACATCTAATTCTAAATTGGTGCCTGCAATGGAAGCACTTTAATTCTTACCCCTTCTTCCCCAGCTGCTCCTGGCAGGGATGGTGTGGGAGGGAGGCAGAGCTGTGTGTGCTGTGTCTCACCTGCCCAAAAAGGGCCCCCAGCCTGTCCCTGGCTGCTTTTACTTAATTCAAAGAAACGTGGTACAGATGACTATTTTGGTATTTCTATGTGTGTTTCCATGCTCTCAAAACCAAATACACAATTCATATTTTCATGTATTTTTGGTGTTGGCCAGGTGTTCTTTTGGAAGTAGGGTGTTTTGCCTGTGAATAGGGAAAAGTTACAGAAAGGACTTCCTCCAGAAGGAATGCAGGGGAGAGTTTGGGTCTCAGAGGGGAGATGTAGGTTGAAACAAGGTGTAAGTATTTAAAAAAATGTGAACTGTGCTTCTCTGCTTGCTTGGACACATTGATAGGAGAGGCTACCCAAGGTCTCTCAGTAGAATCCTTAAAATAAAGCTCAGTATAAATACAACTGAATTAGAGCCAGTGAGTTGTCTGACCTTTTCTTTAGAGCTGAGAATGTTGGGTACTGTAAAGGTGAAAAAAGCAGGATAATAGATCCCTCTGGGGCTCAGGATGTGCAGGTTTGTCATCAGGACCATGTGTTTGGGCTGGCAAGGTGATGCCCTTGAGGGTCAGGGCTGATGCAGAGCCATCCCACACAGGGGGTGGGATGATGTGTGGTGACACCCTGGTGGTGTCACCCTCGTGGCACACCAGTGCCAGCTCCTGCAGCATGGGTCATGGCCCCTGTCACACTGCATGCACAGGAAGCAGAATTTTTCTTGTGCTCTCTTCTACTTCTGGGTTTGTGGTGGGTGAGAAGGGCAACAGAAAGGAGATTCTCACAGAGTCAGCTGGGCCTTGCTTTCCTTCAGCTCAGGCACCTCTGACTTCTCCTCTCTGCTCCTTCCTTGGCCGTGGGAGCTCAGAAATGCCAAGTTTCTGCTGCTAGCTCTCTGGCCAGAGCTGGAGCTGACTTTGCCAGTCTGTTGATCACATTGCTGCATGAATCTGGAAAATCCAGTGGTTTTTGCAGCACTCCTAATGATTACTGGCTGTGGCCTTCTCTAGTCTAGTGCAAAATTTCCAAAGTAGCTCTCAAAATATGATCTTCCAAAAAACAATGTGATCTAAAGCAATTGAGTAGAAAGCCAGTTGTGGTGAAAGGTGGGTAAAAGTTATCTTGGCTTTATGGGTCAGTTTTGTGTATCTCCAGCTAATGATACTGATGTTTCATATTTTTCATAGCTACTTTTAATTTTCCTGCTGTGTTTTTGTTCTTTCTCAAAAACTTTTATCTTTTCCCCCTGAACTGCTTCTCCTGCAGCCAGTCCCTGACCCTTGCTGGGCATCAGGGGAGCACCAGGCTGTACAAAAACTCAAGCTTATCACTCAGCTCAAGCTCTGTTTAAACTTTTAGCACAGAGCCTGAAAAGCTGTTCTGAACTGTGTGGGTGTGCTGGCTCAGCTGCTCAACGCTCAAGTAAGAGGTACCTTGCACTAGGTATTAAGATCATCTTAAAATCTGCATTTAAAAGGCCAGGAGTTAGCTTATTTATGATTAAAACCCACCAAAAATATATAAAAAACAAATGACACCCCAAACAAAGAAAAAACCCCACTCTGTTCAGCAAATGTGCACAATTAATTTCAGTCCCCCAGTGCTAAATACACGTTATTGCAGAATGTCCTGTTCTTTATCTATAATCTGGCAGATGTCACGGCCTTTGGGATTTGTGGGAATCTTCAGCTGGGAATCTTCATTAGCTTCTGCAGGATTTAGAGCCACATTTGTTCTCAAAGAGGAAGAGATGTTTCAGCCCACAAAATTTAAACCTCATATATTAAGCCATTGCTTATAAATTTCTGAAAGGGTCTTATCCAGACTAGGAGCTACTTACAGGGTCTTTGAATCATAAAAATGTACAAATACAAAAAATGAATGAAATGAAGGGACAGGTATATGTGTGCACAGATTTCATCATCTAATATACCCTGAGGGGCAGATTCCTCATCCAAGATGAGAAGCTGACCCTGCAGTTGCCACAGTCGTGGAAGTGAATAGTTGAAATTAGCATTTAGCCCTGGGCACATTATCTTGTTCTATTGGATATGGCTATTTTGTAAGAATTTTTACACCACTGAGCAATCCTGTTGGTTTGTGGATCAGTGCCTCAGCTTGGATGTCGATTTGCTCACAGTTTAAAATGAGTTTAACAGAATAGGTGGTTTGATCCAGGATCTTACAGAGTGTGTAATATAAGTGTATAATTTAGTATATAAATTAAGTTGGATTTTATGGCGCATCAGTAACTATTACAATGAGCACTTTTTACCACAGATTTTTTCTGTTTGGAAACAGGTTTTTGCTCGATTTTGGATGATGCAGGGATTCAGGCTCCATAGAGCTGGCGTAAAGCTTCACAAGCTTTCCCATAATTAGCTCAGTGATAACTGAGTGTCTAAAAATTGAAAATACAAAATGTAAGAATGTATATTCACATGGGATACTGTTCATATTGGTGTGGTCATTAAGAAGCTGTTTCTATCAGTATCTAAAAAAATGGAGAACATTTGTTATCATTTATGAAGCCTCAGCAGCACTAAGTGCTTCCTGTGGAGTCCCAGCTCTTCCTGCAGAGTCTCTGTTCTGCTCCCTCACAGCTGCTCCTCCCTTGTATTTTGTCTGTAATAGAACTAGAGAAAAAAACCCCATGTTCATCCCTAAATTTTACAGCCAAAGTGTGTAATTGGCTGCATGGCTGTGGTTTGGGAACGGTGCCTTAGGGATTTCCAGCGCCCCTGGAAATTCCATTTTCTCACTTTCACTGCAGAGTTCTCAGCCTGGCTGCTTGTTTGTGGTGCTTTAGGGCTACCCTTCATTGTCTCCCTGCATCCCCATGGGAGGGTTAGAAGACTTGCTGTGATGTCTTCAAAACTACTGTGCTTTGGACAGATGTGTTTGCACAAACCCATGAATTTCTGTGCCTTCAGTGTTAGCAGTGCAAACTAAACCTTCACCAAGTGTTCAGTGTCCCCCTGCAAAACCACCTGTGTACAGCACTTTTCACTGGGACCATAATATTCCATTGGAGTATTTGTACTTATACGCCTTTCACCTTGTTTTACATTTTCAATAAACTGCACTAGTATCACATTCAGACTTTTTCTGCTTAAACATTCACAGGACAGAAAATGATTTGTAGAACCATGAAGTATCTATAATGTGGCTGGTGAGCAGCCCAAGAGAAGGTAAATACTCCAGAAATTAGTCCAGAGAATAGATGTAGAAAAACAATGATGCTGATTATAAGATGCACTTAAAATTCCACTTTTAATATATTTTTATAACTGGGATATTTTCTTTTTGTTTACCCCCTCCCCAGAAAATATGCAACTTTGTAGGTACCTTTTTCTCACTGTGATACTGTTACTTAAAAACACTTTCTGCATGTCCTCTAAGAAACAGCCACAGAGATCCTGGTAACATTTATTGAAGCTTTCAGGGTAATTGAGCTTTGATAGAGCATAGACATAGAAATAAGCTGGACAACTGCCAGGGACCATATCTTAAGTGCAAAGAGGTATTTGCAGTTGGTGGAAGTAATGCACACAGAACACACATACTATAGGAAAAGCTGACAGGATAAATCCTGACTGTAGGTGAACAGCATTAGCTTCACATGGGGTTAAAATTGGGATATTTTTATAAAGCAGTTCTAAATGACTTTTAAAGAAATTAAAGAATGAAACATTGTCTAGTTCTTTTATTATTCCAGAATCTGTGCTTATTACAGAGTTCTCTAGCTACAAATGCAGTGCTACTCCTGTTTTCTTAGTTTACTGAGGCCTCTGTTATATGATATTTATCTTTTTTGTACTTCCCTGTGACCTTCCATTAAAAGTGGACAGATTTGTTATGGTACAAGTCTGAAATTGAAAGAAAAAAAGTGCTCTCTCCATTTACCTACCTCTCAAGCATGTAACAATGAAGTTGGAAGCCCAAGTAATTTCAGTGGAACCTGCTAGCCATGTTTTTCAGAGGTGACCATAAACTGTTGCTGCAATCTTGCAGAACTGTGGTAGGAATGCAAAAACAGATGTCTGGACACAAAATCCTGTGCCACATGCTCTGGGATGCTCCCTGCCTGGGCAGGGAGGTTGGACCAGGTGACCCACTCTGGATCCTTCCAACCTCATCCATTCTGTGATTCTGTGATCATGTAGATGTGTTTCCAGACAGTTTGAAACAACTGAAAATTAGTTCCAGGTTCCAGTGATGCTGGCCCAGCTGTGGCTTGGCCTTGCCCTCTTTGGGCTGGTACTGCCTGAGTTTCCTGGGTGCACAAAGATTTGAGAACATGGCAGTCATCTTGCTGTGCCCCCTGGAAAAATTCAAAGGCACTTCAAAATGGCTCAAGTAGATGGGAGATAAAGGCTGGAGAGAATTCTCATCCTGTTGTGCATGTCAGGAGAGGTTTAGGTAAAATGTTAGGGAAAGGTTCCTCACCCAGAGGGTGGCTGGGCACTGGAACTCCTCAGGGAAGTGGTTACAGCGCCAAGGCTGGCAGAGTGCAAGAAGCCTTTGGACAACACTCTCAGGCACATGGTGTGGTTCTTGGGGCTGTCTTGTGCAGGGCCAGGGGCTGGACTTTCATCATCCTTGTGGGTCTCTTCCAACTCAGGAAATTCTAGGAGTTTGTCTTCTGTTTGTAGGACCAGGGCCCAACATAAATACTACACTGATTTCCATTTGTAGGTTGCTCTTGATGGACAGCTTGTGGCTGCTTAGGGCCCCTTTGGGCCACTTAGGAGGTATAAAAGGAATGGATCTCAGAAAGAACACAAGTTTTAGTACTATTGATTGTTCTCACCAGGCACATTCTCCCCCTTTTCTGGCACACACCCCCAAATCCAGCTCTTACGATACTTGGTTTGTAATAGCTGATGGATAATCTTCAGTTTTGCTAATGCATTCTGCCATCTAAATCTGGGTCAGGGGGAATGTGCAGGAATATATGACTTGCACTACCCTGAATTAGTAGAGCTGCTCATCACAAAGCCACTTGGCAAATCCTTTTGCTTTTTCCTTCATATCCCTTTGCCCCTCTAGAGAAACAGGGCATTTATTATAAAAAACACTGCAATTCTGGTAATTGTCAGTGTAATAAAAGATTTTTTTAAGTTTCCTTCTGACATGTGAAAGCTCTAAGAACAGTTATTTCTCTTTCTTTATTTTCTCTGATTAAGAATGAACTCCAATTCAGGAATACAAAAAAATAAAAGGTTTATTCTGTGGTTTTGCCTGTGTGTGTTTCTAAACAAGCCTGTCAGATTTTTTCCCCTGTTGCTTTGCTCAGGTACGATGAGCTGTTTGTAAACATCTGCAAGCATCCTACTTCACAGCCCCCTTTGAGATCTCCCCTGCAAGAGGCTGCAAAAACTTGACAAGGAGGGAGTGGGTGATTTAGTATCAGGATTGCCTCCCTGCTGAGGAGAGTGCTCTCAGAGGTTTTGTTGCTCCCTTTGTTTTCCCTGTCTCCATGTGGTGTATGTTGTATGACCTCTCTTGAGGAAAGAAGCCATTGTTGTCGTTGTTGCTGTTGCTGTTACTGGTGTATTTGACACCAGGGACAGCCAAATTCTGATCCCATGTCTGCAGCTCCACACATTATTCAAGTACAAATAAATAAGTAGATACAGGGTGCATTCAAGAAGGAAGGATGAAGCTCTCACAAAGCATTCCCAGTGTCTCTTAGATAAACTCGGAGATGTTTTCTGTGCAGTTGCTGTCAGGTGTGCAAGGAAAGAAGCAGTTAAATGAACCAATCACATGAAATTCAATTATTTAAATAGCATACCTTTTCCTTCACTTTTTTTTTTGTCTTGATGTAATTTTGAAAGTCTGATGGGAATGTTTTAGTTATTCAGGTCTGAGGTACACAGAGTTCACCAAAGTGAATCCAAATGGAATATGCTTCATTATGTGTTTGCTGTGTAATAACACAGAGGTTTTGTGTCTGCTGTGTGTTTGTTGATACAAAAAAAAAAGGGGGGAGATTTGTTGGTATTTCAGTAAATGCCACATATCTAGCAAGAAAAGAGATAAAGTTCCAGGTCTGTCTGCTAAGCCCACCTGGCTTCCACAGTAATTTCCTTTAATGGTAGATACTTGTTTGCATGAGATGCTGTTGCTCTGGTATATTATGCAGGCAATTTTATGCTGCAGACAAAAGGTTTACTTCGGGACTGCCTCCCAGCTTAGGCATATGTAGCATTTTTCTATGCAACTTGCATAAAAATCAGGCAGATTTCCAAATCAGTGTGTGTCTTCTGTAAATTCCCTCCCTATGCATGAATTTTACATATTCCAGAGTCAGATGAGAAAAGCCCCCACTATGTCACAATAGAAATAGAAAAATATCAGCGATGGTGTAATCTGCTTGTGAGTGAGGCCTGTGGTGTGGCATGCTAGGCTGAGGATGCAGATCAGTTTATTTTGCAATAGTTCATAAACCTTCATTTAGCATTAATGTACAATATCTTACAGTATAATGATGGCACTGCTGTGGAGGAAACGGGGACAGCATTTGCATGCTAACAATAAAGAAGGGATAAACACCATTTCAGTGAAAGGCAAAATTAGGAACAGAAACAGCAGTGCAAATTAAATGTTTAGAGTCGTTGTTTCCAAGCCATTTAGGATTTCTCCTCCCTGGCAGGCAGGGCCAGCCTGCTCTCAGGCAGCAGGGAGACCCAGGCTGCTCCTGAGCAGCTTGTTGTGTTTCCTCCTGCCTCCCGAGGGCTGCCTTCCGGGCATCTCATACAGCGTGGTTGGGATTCTGAGCTATGAACTACTGCTGCTATGTGAGAAAATCACAAAATATCCTCTGGTAGCCAGAGGCAGAGGCGAGGATGAAAAGGTGTCTGTAGAACACCCAGCGCTGTCATTGGTGTACAGAGCACAGAGCTGCAGTGCTGTGGTCCCACTCTTCTGCGGGGCTGCCCGAGCTCTCTAGTTTTTTTTTTCTTTTTTTTTTCTTTTTACCTGTTTTTAAAATTTTGATAGAGAGACTATATCACCTCTCTTAATCTGGGGTGGGGTTAATCAGGTCATACAGATTTATGTAATGACTGACAAGAGGTTTCCTTTATCTTCTGTGCAGTTGTGGGTTTTTTTTTTTTTAAATTTTTTTTAAATCAAAGTATCTATGTTTACTGTTTCAGTCCTCACTGCAAATGTCTTCATTCACTAAAGGGTTTTAGAAACTATATGTAAAACCCACCAAAATAGACTAAATAAAACAGACTTTTTTAAAACATGCATTTGCTATCTGAAATTCTCCAGGGATGGTGATTGAACTATATATAGTCATTCAAAATGAATCAAGTATTCTGGAACAGATCACAAAAGTGTTGTCTGCAATAAAGAAATTTATTCACAGAAAGAGCTGCCAAACACTGGAACACGCTCTTCAGTGAAAAATCGGAGGGAATTTAGAAGAAGTGCATATGTGGCTTAGTGGTGGACTGTGCAGTGCTGGTTTAGTGGTTGGACTCGCTGACCTTAAAGATGTTTCCCACCTGGAACAAATCTCTGATTGTCAGAAAGAGGGTTGCATATGTCCTCTGGAAAGAGGTGAGGGTCCAGGCAGTTACTCCAGTGCTGTTCTGCCACCTTGGCCTTAGAATAATGAACAGCTCATTAAAGTTGTCACTGGCTCAGCAAGGCTCAGGAACTGGGTGGACTGGGGTACAGTGGGTCAGGTGGTGCTTAGGCTCAGAATTAAGTGTGAGAAGAAGTCTTGTACCTGGGGCTGGCATGTTCCTGCTTATTGCTCAGGGGCTCAGACGAGCCCATTTCTGGTGGAGACCTTTCCTCACAGTCTGAGCTTTAGGTCTGTGCATGAGATGCTCTGCTTTCAACAGCTGCCCTTGTGTCTGCACAAAGAGCATTTAAAAGGATTCCTGATTCCCCATTCTGTGATGTGCACTTTTTCAGTTATGATACAGAAGGGTGTGATAAACTATTTATTTTTCTGCACAAAAGAGCAGAGTTTTGTGTCTTTGCCCTTCTCCCTAAGAGGTGGCCATTGTGTAACAGAATGGAAAAGCAGGGTCCGGCTGTAACTAAATTTGACCTACTTCTGCCCCTGTATTTAAGGCATGGGTTGTGTCTTACCTGTGAACTATTGCAAGTTGCCAATCCAACTTGTGCAGTGCTCATTGGCAGTGCTGGCCTGAAGAGCATTAATGGATGGCACACGGGACAGATTCCAGACCCCACTGGGGTCTTATTCTCGACTTATCTAAAAATAATACTGATGTCTGTGGAGAGCAAAGGAGTTGAGTCATCTTGCTAATCAAACAGATTGGCCATTTTGGTTTTTTTCCCCAATATTAATAGCTCAATGATTTCATTGACTTATTCGCCATCTATTGAACCATGAGTAATCTTAATTTTGTTTTAAAAAAAACAACTTGCGCTCATATTAAAAAACTTGCTCATCTTTTAGTTATGCTGAGTTTCTGACAGAGTATTTGGTGTCTGCTAGTGTCAGTCTCCCTCCTGTTGAATCATCTCATTTGATTCTCCTCTACAGATAAAATTCTTTACCCATGAGAATTTGTTTTCATTTTGTTCTGAAATGAAAACAAGGAGCAGAGCAGCTGATTTGGATTATATTGATTAAAATATATTTTTTTCAATAACGTTAAAAAGAGTTTTCTCACAATATTAATTCTGTGATGGTACTGAGGGTTTTGTGTAGGTGAATCACAAAGGAAAACAGTGCAAACCCCCACAATGTTAAATCCTATATGCTTAAACAAACTTTTCTGTTCCACTAATTCCTATATATTCTGAGTATCAGAGTTACTATATTTCTACAGAAGAAATAACTGGCTAAATCCCTAAATATCTTTTTGGATCTGTTTTCAAGAGGGGAGGCTATAAGAACCCCTCCTTTAGAGTAAGGAGTAAATATTTACTTTACAAAGTTAAATTTAAAAAATGTAAAGTTTGCAAAGTTTTTCTGAAAAGTTTTGTATTACTTAGATCTTATATTTGCATTTCTATGCTCAAATTAGCAAGCAGGGTGAAAAGCCAAGAGATATGGAGATAAATTTTAAATTGACCAGTAGTGTAAGAATAAAATACTTGGGACAGAAGAGATATTGAATGAAGTCTTAAGCATAATTTAATTTCAGTTTCTTCTATTAATGTTTTATGACCTCCTTTGACATTACTGCATGTAGAAGGTATATTGGTATTTTTCACTGAGTTCTACAAAATCTGTTATAAATTCTTATTTTTACAAAGGTCATTGAGCCAGGGCTTTCTCACAAGAGCACCCTAGTACATGGGGAGGAACCTGAAATAAGTACTCTGAATAAAAATAAGCTGTGTTGTCTCCAATGCTGAATTAAAATATGGGTCCTCCTACCACCATATGTGGTGCAACATGCAGAAATGTGATTGGAAATAGCTCAGCATTACTTACACAGCACAGGTCCACACGAGTAAAACATCACATGGGCCTCCTGTCTGTCCTTTTACAAGTCTAAAATTCTTTAATGAGTTTTGGTTTTCTTCCTAAGATATCGAAATGGAAGATTTTTGTGGCAGCATTAATTAATGTCTGCATGCTGGGACCTGAGAAGTTTCCTGGGCTGTGTCACAATCCCATTCCTTGGCTTCACCCAGACCTTTTAGCACAATTCCACATGGATTTGAACATGACTATCACTCCAGTAAGCCAAGCTGTTACTACTGGCTGCTGTTGGGTGCCTGGGTTTGCTCTGCAGCCAGGGTCTGTGCTCCAGCCTTGAGCCAATCCCACTGTGGTTCTCCAGGGTGCAATTTTGGCATGGGGCACCAGAATTGCACTTACCTTTAAGGTGAAAATTTAGGTTTTCCTGACTAAGTCACTGTCTTCCAACCTGGAGTTTTCAGCCTGTTTCCCCAGAAGAAAAAATACCCTTGGCAAACTGATGCCACAGGAACAGGGAATGGTGTATGTTAAATATACCTACTGCCTTTTCAAAAAAGATTTAAAAAAACCCCTTAAAAAACCCAAAACAAAACCAAACAAAAAACCACACACACACAAAACCTAAAAAAAAAAAAAATCAAGATTTCAGAGCTAGCCCAGGAGTCTTAGATTTAGAATGCAATCCATCTCATAAATATTATTTTTGATGCACGTAGTGAAAATGAAATAAAATCAAGTTACTTAACATAAAAAAGAGAAGGAGCCTGATGTTCAGGAAAGCACTACAGGGCCACTGGTGGTACCATTGCTGGAAAAGCAATAATGCCTCATGATTAGATACCAGTTTTCTCCAGCTGTGCTGTTTCCACCACAGTGCTAGGAGTAGATGCTTTGTTTCCTCTGGGGTGATACAACTTGATTTAAAAAGGAAGTCATAAACTAGAACACATGACACAGAGAAATAAGGTTATTAGAGGAATTAGCAGGCAGTAAGCTGCTGAAGGCTGTCAGGGTCTATAAAATTACAGTGGAAATGGTATTTGTTGACATTTGTTTTATTTTCAATGGCTGATGGCAAGAAATTCAAAAAGAGTGGAATTTTAGATTCTGCTTCTATCAAGATATATTTTGGATAAAAATCCAGAAGTGATGATAAGACTGAATAGCATTTCTGGTATGTGTAAACAGTCTGCAGGTAATTAAAACTGAAATTTTAGAAACACTGCCTATTAATCACCTGACAGAAGTTTGCTTTGTGACTATTTTGCAATGCTTCTGGTACTTGGCTGGTGCTGTTCCTGTCTTCAAAGAAGTCTGCTAACATCTTTTGGCTGTGCTTTGGCTGAGCAGATGCACAGAGGGAAGCTGGCACGCTGTTTGTGTGCCTCCTAGGTTACAGACATCCTATCACCTCCCTGATTTATAGGGAGGGCAGTTAAACACTTGCAGGGCTCGCAGGTTTTGTGGCTTTTATTTATATGGGGGAGATACTTCAAATGGCAGGATGCAAACTGGTATTAAAATAAATAATTAAAAGAAACAACCCAGAAAATTCTTGTGCTTCTGAGATATTTGAAAACATTATTCTCCTTCAGCACACCTGCTGTGGGAATTGAGGGACTGGCTGTGCCTCATCCATCCCAGAGCAGCACTGAACAGCTTCAGATCTGCTTCAGGTTTTGCCCAGCTGTTTGAGGCTCAAAGAGCCAGTCCCTAAAGCAACATTTCCAGGGTTCTGGCCACATCTGTGCCATCAGGCCCAGAGCTCTGCAGAGGCACACACAGAATGACAAACTGCAAAACCTGCACATTGCCTTGTATGCTGTTGTACACATGTGGAGATCTTGTTATTCTTACCTCAGTAAAAATACTGCTATTATCCAAATTGTTAACTTTGGTTTTGGAGAACAAATATGTGTCTGAAAATAAGTTTTTAAAAAGAATTGTTAATTAAGCAGAATGTTTTGCCTCTGGGGACACACGAAAGGATTAATGTGCTGTATTCTGCATCTCGGTGTAAATCTCTCTGGGAAGTCAAAATTGATTCACTACAATGGTGGTTATGCCCTGAAATTTCACTGAAAAGTAGTGTAGTTCCCAATCTTGCTGTCCACATTCATGATTCTAAAAGACTGTAATAGGATCATATCATCTCATTGGGACCAATTTTCTTCTGTCATATTTAAGCACTACAGAGGTTTTAACGATTTAATGGCTATATTTCATGCTTAACAAGAGAAACACTGTAATATTTCTCATCCTGTTATGAGTACCCCTCTCCTGGTGCTCTGTTATTAAATATAGATTAGCTTTCCTGGAAAGAAAAAAAAAGTGGTGTCATGTTCTGATATTTTAGATCTTTCTTATTGTTCTCCTAAATATTTTGCAGAACTTCTTTTACTATTCTCTCCCACAGGATTACAACTTTTAATTTGAATATTAAAATTTAAACCAAAAGTATTTAAATAACATTTTTATCAAAGAAGCTAGTACTCTGAGCAAAATTTTCTATCCATCTCCTACTGGCTTGTGTCCAAAGGTGATGGGAGTTTGGTACCCTGCTCTTTTCTGTCCCTGAGCAAATATGTATTTGAGGAGGAGATTGGATCATTCTCCCAGAATGGAGTTTGAGAAAACACTAATTCTAACAGTTGGACTGAATTATATTGGTTACACTGAATAGTAATTTCATTTTAATGATGTACTTCATGTAGAACAGAAAATCAGAGCTAATCATTTGGAGCACTTTTTTTGGCCTTCAGCCTTTTTACACTTAAGCTCTGTCAGGTAATGAACAGGAACATTCCTTTCAAATATAGACACAGTTTAATGAAGATGCATAATAATTTGCCTATTGCAAAAGCAAACTCAGTATATGAGCCAAAAAGCAGGATTTTTTCCATCTTTCTTTTTTTTTTTTTCTCTTCATGAATACCAATCACTTTCATCTTTAGGCTGGTCATATGTCAATTGCCAAGCAGACTTCTCTAGTGTATCTATGAAGGATTTCCTTTGGTTTTTTCTTTTTTCTTTTGAGATGGAGTGAGCGAGATCTGTATGTCAAGAGAAGTTATTGGCTTGAAATAGAAGTAGTCTCAAATTTTCCTTAGTAGGCCAAAATGCTGTGTCCTTGTTAAAAACATCTCATGCTTCTGAGCAAGTGAGGAATGAGAGCAGCTTTGTCCCCCTCTTCACTTCCAATTCTTGGTCTGTAATGCCATGTCAAGCTTTTCTGGTTATCCTGCATTGAAATTATTGACAATAAAGTTTGTCAGCATGGAATGGTGATGTTACCATTCTGAAATAAGACTTCCAAAAGTTAAACACCAAGAGGTACAGACTCTTTTTTTTTTTTTTTTTTTTGCCTGTCATATATGCCAACTGCAAGAAAGAAGGAAAGAAGCACTAAAATATTTGAAATACACATAATAGCACATTTTGGTAAGCAATGATTAAAGCCTAGGTATGTAAGATAGTAACACTAACGTTGCTGTGAATTATATATACTCCTTTTATCTTAAAACTAACCTTCTGTTTCAAACTTTTATGAATTTGGATTTTTTTAAAGACTTTATTTTCACTTTGAATATGTGCTTTTTCTTCTTTTTGTCTTGTAAGGCAGAAAGTGCCTTTTAAAAAACCTTTGTGTTTCTCTTGACCTATACAGCTGTGTAGCTTTGATCTTTAGATAGTCTGGGTGAGCAGCTGACCTTTGTGTTTCAAAGGAATCAGGATTTTTTGAATGGCTTCCTCCCATTTCCTTCCTAACCACCTCCAAAAAATAACCAACCAAGCCCACCTTTATTCTATTTCAGTGGGAATTGATTATTTTGTTACTCAGATTCTAAAGTTTTCTTGGAAGAGGTGATTAATGCCTAGGAAATTGTTTGGTGGCTAGTGCTTGTGCCCAGCCTTGCAAGTGTGAGTGACAGGTATATTTTATACTCCATTCCAATATCTGCACTTCTCAACAGGCAGTGGCTGCCAGCTGCTTCCCAATAGCCTTTTCAGGAATAGCAGGACTTTTACTCTACTGTCCATAAAAATATGCCTCTGCTATTGCCACTAAACTTTATGTAAGCCATAAAATATCTTTTGGCTCCGACTTGAAACACAAGGAGAATGTTTGCACAATGAACATCAGACACTGTCAACGTTAATGTGTAATGTCTGTTGGCAGAGTTGTCTGTAAAGATTTTTTAGCCAGCCAAATGTTACTTCTATTTCACTCAGAACTCATGTCTGTCATAGGAGTGGAAGAATAACAGGTTGTATTAAAATTGGCTACAGGCAGTTTAATTTTTTCCTGTTGCTAGCCTTTTGAGGAACCCTTAACAGCAATTGTATATATATATATGTATATATAACACCTTCTTTTCCAGTCTTCTTTAGCTGACTGTGGGTAGTGGAGTGCTCTATTGAAAATCTTGCAGTAATTTCCAATCTATACACAGATGTCTGTGCATATATATGTATGTTTGATACAGGTATCTTAATGGATATCTTCAAAGTGATACACTGGGCCTTTAAAAAAAATGCATGAAAAATGGTTAAGGCTTGCAATTAATTTCAGCAGTTCCTGATTTATATTATTTATGTCCATGGTGACAATATTTGAGTCAATTTAGACTATACTTGGAATAGAGATTTCAAGCTTCATAATTAATAGTGAGCAAAACCCACAATCTTTTAATAGATATCAAAGCTACCCACAGCAAAAGAGGAGAAACAATCCAAGAGTCTTTTGTCCTCTTGTAAGGTTGTAAAGCTTCAGTACTTGCTGCTGTGAATAACAGAGATGTATTATTGTGCACCTGTGTCTGCACACATCAGAATCACTGCCAAAGTTCTGATGAAGACTAAATCCCTAGATTTTTAATACAGAACTAAAAAACAGGCCTGTAGTCTGTCCTCGAGTAGTGGCACTAATTCAAGTGTGGGGCTGTCGTTTTGTTTTGCTTTAACACAATGTCTCCAGAACTTTTTTGAGAACTTTCAGTCAAGACATGGCAAGGAAAGGGGAGTTCATTAGTGGATGCCCAGCTACAGATTTGTTATACTATATGGTACTGTGGTATTGAATGGAGATATTTTGCAACAGGGTTTTTTGCATCCATATCCCAGTGCTTTTTGCAGGCTTGAAGAACATTTGCTTTACATATAGAAATAATAGACTGGAAGAAATTTTCAAGTAAAATTCATCAAGAATCAGTCTTGAGAACAATAAAATATATATTTAAAATCCCTGTATAAATGCTGTGTGATAAATCTGGTGCATGGAAAGATAAGAGGCATTGTCAGTACAAAGGAGTATTAGAATATCATACACAAAATAGAGACCTGCAAGAACTTTGTGAATGAAAAGTAAATACCAAGTATGGAAATCAGGTCCACGGATGTGGAAAACCCTGACATTAACTTCTGCAAGGTGAGAACTCACCCAGTGGACAGGCTTTGATGTACAAGTTGGTATAGGATGATTATGGTTCCCTGGGCGATGGAGCCATAGAAAGGCAAACACAATCTTTCAAAAGCACTGCAATATTTTTCTAATAGAGAGGAAAATATACAACTATTGTAATTACACAAAATGTTTTTCAGCTTTCTGCTGGAACATCAGCACAGTCTTAGTCACTCATGCTCAATATAAAAGCAAAACCAACCAATCAAACCTTCCCACCTGATACTGCTGCCAGGCAGTGCTCATCAGAAATGCCCACATACGGTAGTTCCTTTAAATCACCTTTAATTCAAAGCTCAGATCCTTTCACAAACATGCCAGAGAGGTAAACAGCATGGAGGGAGAAAAATTAATTGTAGAACAGTTGAATGTGGAACAAAGAATATATGGCTATAAAATTACTCTGAATATACAGAGAATTCAGGCAAAGTTCCCTACCTCTAGGTTGGTCAGGCCTGGTGCAGCCCAAAGAAGAAACATGTCCCTGGTGACTCCTGATGCTCCTATGGGTATCATCCAGAAAGGATGCCCAGATAGTTTATAAAGTTGCACAATAGTCCAACTGTATGTGGACTTCGGAAATATCCTTTGTAACTAAGAACTAAATCCCTGATTTAAAACTAAAAAAGTATAAGCAGCCAACAGAGTAGCCCTTACTACTGTACTCTTACACCTGCAAAAGCAAAGGGATTTTTCATATAATCATGTATAGTCTTATTTATTTTGTGTACTTCTGTAAGTGAGTGCATGAGCAGCTAATATAGGCAGAGAGGCCAGAGCCAAATCCCCAGATTGAGGCACTCCTGAGCTGTGGAGTGTTCAAAATCCAAATCAGGGCTTTACAGCTTGAGCCCTTCTCTAATATTTATTCAGATTTATGATAAATGTAGTACTTTAGAGCTAATTCTTGTTCATAATGTATCTGTTGTTCAGTCATGACTAAAGTGTATAAATATCACGCATTTATCTTTGAGCCTGTAGACATTTAAGCCTCTCTGTTCTTCAGGGCGTTATTTATTTATTTACGCCTTTGCTTGTTTGATAGATGGCAGCAGATAAATGTTTCCTAACTGGAGATGTCTCATTAGTTTTTGCTTTTAGTATCATCTGTCATATGACAGCAAACAACAGTGAATTTCTGCACATTTGTATGACTGTATTGTGTTTTCACTTATAGCCGCCGCTGTGCTCTCATAGGTGAGCTGATACATAAATATAACCTTTTCCTTAAAGACTATCTTCAAAGAAAATGCATTTATACTCTAACCAGAGCCCTATCGTCCTGTCACTGCAGCCCCTCTCTTTTCAGGGAGGCGAGCTCGTTGTGTGATACAGAAGGTGGAGACTGGGAAGCGGGCTCTGCTAAGCCTTGCCTAATGCGAGCTGCTTTGGTATGCACATCACATCATGCCGGCTGTACTGCAGGGAGCAGGCAGTTATCGCACACGCGTGCATCCTCAGAGCCAGGATAAACACTCCGTTACTCTCCCTCTAAACTGCTCTTCTGGGAGGGAGAGAAAATAAATAGGGAGCGAGAGAGGCATTTGAAGTAACCTTTTTAAGAAGGAGGCAGCAGCCAATAGAACCTTTCTTTCTTTTTTCTTCCTTTTTTTTTTTCTTCCCTCACTTCTTTCTAGAGAAATTCGTGTTACCTCAGCAATTAAGGAGAAGAGCCAGCATCTAGGGTTCCAGGCTGTGAGGGGGAGTAGCAACTTGTACCAGGTAGGAAGCCCTTTCAACATCCTTTTAAATCCATGCAGCTCAGTTACTACTTGCTATGTTGCTATACAGTGTCTGACTTGTGGAGACCTTGTGTCTGCCAGTCACCATTCCCCGAGTGAAAGAGACCTTGGGGAGCTTTAATTGCCAATGACCTTCAGGGTATTTCTTAGAAAGACACTGGTACTTAGTGCTGTAAAGTAAAGCAATCTATACTTTCATCTGATGGCTTAAAGTGTGCATTTAGCATCAGGATGCAGCTGGGTGAAACTGCAGCTGTTACCCATCTACAAAACCATGTCACAAATGAGTAAAAATTAGCCATTTTATAATAACTGAAGCAGCTGCTCTGCATTTTTAGCAACACGGCTGTATTACTTTCCAAAACTTATTACCATAAATTCTTTTTGTGCTGGAAAGTCAGCAGATATGCTTTGCTGTATTCAAAGTTATTTTGACAGTTATCTACTATATTTTCATAGTTTCTTATGCATATTTTATTAAGACTTTTCTAAACTTTCCTGAGGCAGCTGTCTTGTGGCAGGTTAGCATTTCTGCTAACAAATAATTGATGTAATATTGTAGTGAGTGGTTACGATATTCGCTTTACAGGGCTGCCTGCTGCAAGCCTGTGGGACCTCCTGAGGTGTCTGAGGGCTGGGGTGGGATGGAGCCCGAGGTCACAAATGCTCATTTGATCTGTTTGGTGCTACAGGACAGAGGGCAGAGTGAGGAGGAGGAGGAGGTGGAAGCTGTCCTCGCGCTTTGTGATCCCATTGTGCAGTGTTTTCCTCCTTGTACTTTTATTTGCGTTCGCTCAGAGGAATGAATGGTTAGGTGACATCTGCTCCACCTGTACTGTGTGTACTGTGACAGGGATGGGACTGAATAAATTTGTTAAAAACAGGAGTAGCATTTCTGTGAGTTCTGAGGTTAAGAGTCGGTCCTGTGAGGGTCACCGTGGTGTCTGTGAGACTCTGACTTCCATTGTGTGATCAGTGTAAGTTGCTGTCTTCTGATTACCTAAGGGACTCTGAAGTAAACTTCTGCAATCTTTAACATTTTCTTCTATACATCAGACTGAAATTCCCCAGACAGGGAATTCTTAGGAGTAAATATCTATATATTTTTTTAAAGTCTGAGCAGTGGTGTCAGCAAGTATACCATGCCGAAGGATTCTGTTGCTTGCAAATATACCTGAAAAATAGCATTCAAAACAGTCAGAGCTTAGGTACCACTGCTGTAATAAAAAAATAAATACTGATAATAGCACAGCTCTCTCAATAGCCACACAACCTTTTCTTGTATGTAATTGCTCTATGCAGAAATAGCTCCATATATTTTGTTTAAAGGTATCTTGTGACTCTTATCTGTAGGAAAAACTATTGAGGATGTCTAAATCCATAGCCTTTTTTCTTCTGATGAGCATAATGAAAAAAACAATTCTTAGAAAATGAGAATTGTGTCTGATAGCAATAAAAGCTAAGGAGGTACAAAAGAAATAGCATTGAAAATTACAGCTGTGAAATCGAGGTGAGATCTAGTCAGTGACCAGCACTGGTTAGAGGATCTGGCAGTAGGTGAGAACAGTTTTACCCTGTCTTTCATCCATTCTGAGAAATTCAGTGCTTCAGAAAATTCACACTTGGAAAGTACCAGTTCAATTAGCAACCTAGATGGGAAGGAAACTAGAATGGGAAGGTGATGTCTTGACTCCTTTAATTTCTCTTCATATATGAAATTTGAGATGATGAAAACTATACTCACGCCCTTCAGGTTGTTTTAACAGGTTGATGTAAAACTGAAGTGAATCATTACCTTGAAGAGAAAAAGGAGGTAATAAGTTGAACACATCAATGCATTTCAGTAGAGACTCATAAAATTCAAGTTTCAGGAGCATTTAAGGCGAATTACAGTTGATGGGTTTGGGATTTATGGTGGTTTTTTGTTTGTTTTTATTTGTTTGGGGTTTTTTTAACCTCCAGTCCAAATGCTCACCCTAGGGATATGTAGAATTCTCAAACAATCTTAAAAAAAATTATTAATTGACTCAGGCCTTATATTTTGACTTGAAATGGCTCATTATTATTAATGTATTGTCATACTTTGTAGGTTTCTCTGAGAGAAAGGGATCACAAGGACTGCATTGGGATCTGTAGGTTTCTTAGCTTGGTATTGCCTGCAGGTCACTACCTGTGCCTTAGTTTACTCCTAAATACAGGTGTTGGCAGCTGCCTATTTGGAAACATATTGCAGATATGCGTTTTTCTGGATTATCCTCACTCACACTAGTAGTGCTTTATGTAGGTTTGCTTTTTTGTGTCTCTACTTCACCTTGGAGCTTATGAACTTGGCTTTAATTATTTCTCTGGGTTTATTGCCTGTTGTTTACCCTACTAAAAACCTGCTGAACAAATGATGTTTTCTCCATGACTATAAATCATGTTTTAAACTATAAAACAGATAGCAGAAATCTTTATGCTTCATCCCAACTCTGGAAGAGGTTCTCCTTACTGCAGAGAGCTTAGTGGGGATATGGGATGGCCCCATCAGTGGGGGGAATCTATTGCCTTTAACAAGACCCTTCAGAGGCTCAGGAGTCACTGATAGCAAATCTGTAACAGCTGTGCATCCAAAAGTGGGTTGGGTTTACTGTCCCAGAAATCTTATGATTTCTCAGCAGAAATGGTGTAATTGGTTCTGTGTAGTTTTATTTAAATATAAAACCAGACAAATCTGACTATCCAGAGGTATCAAACTTAGCTGACATTGCATTGTCATGTTGTAATATGTGGGTATACCTTTACATTGGTGGCTTTGACCAAATCTTTCCATCAGGTCCCAGAAACTACTCTTTTAAGATGGAAAACTTCAACTCCTGGTGCCTTTGGAAACCACGATTAAGTTTCAGATTTGTTGCAAGGGTCTTATCTGTTGATGTATGAAAGGAAAAGTCCCTTTCTACAGCTGATTGAGGTTTCTTGGTGCTTTTTGACATTTTATTATATCAAACAATTGGCCTGACCTGAGAGTTTGATGTTAGTAAAGGGACTGTCAAAAGCAATGTATGACATGCTATGTGTTTATATAATTCTGTATTACTGTGCGTCCCCAGAGTAGCCGTTATCTTTTGATCTAGCTTTAGTTAATTTTAATAACTTCTTGGTTTTTTTGGAAGCAAAACACTAAACAGGCAGTCCCAGTAATGTGTGATGAGTGCAAATTTATACCTGAGGGTTTCCAAACCACCTCACAGGTGGCAATTATACTGAGCAGACATGTCAGCACTCAGGCATGTCTTCCTTCTACTGTCAGCATGAACAAGACTACGAGGCTGAATTTTTCCTTTTCCACATTCGGTAACATTTTTCCAAATGAATAGTTGAAGACAATCAGGGACTTTTGTACTTTGCTTTCGACATATGCAAGGGATTAGAATTAATGGTTGGACTCAGGGGATCAGGATTAATGGTGAGGCTGACTACACTAACCAACCATTGGACTTCACTGCCAACTTTAAGAAAATAGTAAGTTACTTAACAGCACACAACTTTTAAGATTTATTTAAGCAATAATCCCCAAGAAGCCAATCATTACTAGCAATTAACTGTTGGTTTGTGGGTTGTTGGACCATTAATGTTCTAACAAACTGACTGTTAACTACAGTAACAGCAACAACAAATTCTGAGGTAGTATCTGCTCTGACTGCAGGTTTTGTGTTATATAACTTTTTTTATCTGCCCTAGACTTTTTTAACAGCTAAGGACTCATTAAATAATTTATTCTCTGTTAGTGCCTTTTGATGCTGTGTGGAAAGGCTGTGATGTTGGAGCTGTATTTATCATATCTATAAGGCTACACTTCAGGCACAACGTGAAAAATGTGTTATTTTTTGCCTGAAACTATATTACTGCTTTTTAAAAGACACTTAATGCAATACTTATGTTTAAATCATAATTTAAACCAAAATATATATCTGATTTCTTAAAACTTATTTTTTCCTAAATGAAATTATAACAGCCCTGATCTGATTCAATCAGTCCTAGCAGCAGTGTTTAGCACAAGGAAGTTCTGATAAAGGTAATTTGTAGAATAAGCAGAATGGGAAAAAATAGCTTGTCATGTTTTTGCCTTCTCAATATCCTCAGCCTCATTTAGAGTTTAAAATGGAAATCAAAACTGAATGGTGAGAGACAGAGAAAAACTCGAAGCTGAAAAACAGCTGTTTTAATAAGTTTGTTTAAAGTTCTGGTTTTGTTTAATGTTGTATTCTATTTCATTGTTTTACTTTTCAGGGGTCAGAAAAATAAAAGGAAAGAAGCAGGCTAGATATAAAATTATATCTTTTAGAAAGTAGGACAGCTGTTTTATCTCTGTGGGCTTTGCTTGCTTGATCCAGGAATCACCAACAGCTTAGGGTGCAAGTGTGCGTGTGTTGACTTTTCCTTAATGGAATTGAGGTGGGCAGCTCTACTAAGGCTGATTAGAACCATCACAAAATCTGCCGTGCTACAATGAAATGTAGGGAGATGGATTTAGGTCAGTATTTAATGAGCCCCACATACAACACTGGCAGGGGAAAAAAGAAACCCAAAACCTTAAAAGTTAAATATGTAATCTGAGTAACTTAGAATAAAAGAACCAACCCAGACACTGCACTGGCTTACATGATTCTTTAGTCTGAATCTTACCTAGGACAGAAAATGACGCTATTTTCACAAACCAAAAGGAAATATTACACAAGGGCTTGTACAAAGCACCCTCAGCAGGTCTGGCAGTGCCACTGAGCAGTGTGGAGGGAAGGGATGGGCAGTCTGGGGAGGGGGGTCTGTGCCATCCTCACCAGCAAGGCCACGTGTGGGCTCCTGCACATGGCTCCAGATGAGCCCAAGCCGAGCCTTGGTGGAGAATGGATTGAGAGCAGCCCTGAGAAGGACTCGGAGCTGTGGTGGATGAGCAGCCCAGTGTGACCTGGCAATGTGCCCTCACAGCCCAGAAAGCCAAACGTGCCCTGGGCTGCATCCGAAGAATGTCCAGAAGGGGATTGTCCCCCTCCAGTCTGCTCTGGTGAGACCCTGCCTGGAGCACTGCATCCAGCCCCAGGGCCACAGCTGAGGAGGACATGGACCTGTTGGAGTGGGTCCACTCTACAAAGATGCTCAATGGAAGCTACAAAGATGCTCAGGGGGCTGGAGCAGCTCTCCTCTGAACACAGGGTGGGAAAGTTGGACTTGTTCAGCCTGAAGAAAAGAAGGGTCCAGGGGTATCCCATTGCAGCCTTCTGGTGCCTAAAGGGGATACAAGAGAGCTGGAGAGGGACTTTTTATACCGGCATGGAGTGACAGGAGGAGGGGCAATGACTTTAAATTGATAGAGCAGATTTAAATGAGATGTCAGGAAGAAATTCTTCCCTGTGAGTGTGATGAGGCACTGGAACAGGTTGCCCAGAGTAGTTGTGAATGCCCCATCCATGGAAGTCTTAAAGACCAGGATGGGGCTCTGAGCAACCTGGGCTAGTGGAAGGTGTCCCTGCCCATGGCAAGGGGGCTTGGAACCAGATGATCTTCAAAGTCCCTTCCAACCCAGGCCATTCTATGATTCTATGAAAAATTAATCACTCTTTTTACAGTTCAAAATCTCTTGTTTTTATATTTATTTTAAGCAACCAGGCAGTGTCAGGGTTGATGGCTGGTAAAATTTGTCAGGATTAAGGTTACTTATTGTAGAGCTACAAGGGAGGCAGAAAGATGGGAGTGCAATTTTTATTACATTAGAGTGCATTAGTTTGGTACAATAAATGCATCTCTGAAGTACCTCTTTGGATAAAGCAACTTATTGTGGAAAGTATGGGAGGTGGAGAGAAGGAGGATTACTGTGTTCAGCACCCTACCTAGCACAATGTGCAGCAATTTGAAGGTACCTGTAAAGAAGCAGAAGAAAGCAGCACAAATTCTGAGAAAGAAATTACTTTTGTGAAGTGGCCATGCTGTTGGGTGTAGTTTCCTTCTGTGCTTTTTTCTTTTCACTTCACTGTCAATCAGACTGGTACAAATCTCTTGGAGAAGACAGACATCATTCAGGAGAAGGAGTAAAGGTAAAACAGTTGTTCTTACAGACAACTTGTTTATTTTGTGATGTCCTTTCTTAAAATGACAGCTATTTAATTGAAATAGGTTTTCCTGGTATAAAGTATATCCATCAAGCTGTTGACATTAGTGCTTTGTTGAACGTGAGGCATACCCCAGTGTTCCAGAGTGGCTGTACCTTTATTTGCATTTGCCAGCAAAACACCTGCCAGATTTAACAGCAAATCACCACACAATATAATGGATCTTTAAGTCAGCAGCAATGAATGACAGGCTTCTGTGTTTTCTGTTGCCAGGATGAAAGAATATTTGTGTAGAATAATAAAACAGAAAAATGGTTTGCATAGAATAAAACTAATTTTGCCTTATTAATACTTTATCTGTAGACCTAGAAATCAGAGAGACACTATACAGCATACAGAGGTAAGGAAATTAGAACCCCCTTTCAAATGAATTGTGGCCTTTAAGTACTCAAATATTTGAAATTAATTATTCTGTGGTAAATTAATGTCAATTTATCATCTAAGATCAACATTTTTTGTAAGGGAGCATAATTCAGGCAGAATGACAGATGAATTACATGTTGCACTGACATGACACCCAAACAGTTCACTGTGATTTACTGCAACAGAAACCAAAGGTCAGCTGCCTGCAGCTGAATTATCCACGATTCTGCTCCACATGGCAATTTGCTTCCAAGCAATGTTAGTCCACATAGAATTCTGCAACTTGGCTAGTCATGGGGCTAGTGACAAAACCTGTCTTAATCAGGACACTTCTTTATGTATGAGGAGGTAAAGAACAGTCCCTGTCACTTATGCCTGTGTTTGATTCTTTTTCTCCTTCCATTTTTTTTCTTCATTTGCCAGTGTTTAAAACCAAGCTGACAGGAATTAACTTGAGTAGACCAAGACACTAAACATCTTTTATTGCCATGACTGTTGGCAATTTTGAAGAGAATTACAATAGGACATGCACTCCGAGAGTTTTTTTCTCTTTCTGTAGTAAATTTGAATAATCTTTTTCTCTGTGTGACTTTCCTCTCTGAAATTCTATGAGACAATATGACAGGGAGCTGTAATGTTTAATTATTAAAAATCTAAATATATAGTATTCTGCAGAGGAGTAAAAATGAGCTTTTGTAGATCTCATAAAATTGTTTGAAGGCAATTTTCCCAATTATGTAATAAAAAATGTAACAAAACCAGAGGAAAAGCTTAAAAAGATAAAAAACTCTGTGCTTAATTTTAAGACTATTTTGATTTTTAGAAACTGTGTTCTCAGTATAGTCTTTGGAACGAATGTGTTTAGAGTTTGATGTGACACTGCAAGGGTTTTGCTTATTAGACTCAGGTGAGTGCTCCAGGAGGCTCTTGGAAAACCTCCAATTTTCCCACTTCACTATCAATTAATTACACTCTTGAAGTTCATGAAGTTTGCCTAATTATTTTGCAATGTTTTGGAGCTGCATTTACATTTTGAGCAGTGGCACAGTATATGAGAATAGAGTCCAGCAAATCCCAAGTGTTGATAAACTTTGTTAGATGTTCCGTAACCTTTAAGAAAAGAGGTGTTAAGGATTGGTGTAAAGGTCTGCATGGGCTACCCC
The DNA here is from genome assembly GCA_013396995.1 of Dicaeum eximium. Classification (NCBI taxonomy): domain Eukaryota; kingdom Metazoa; phylum Chordata; class Aves; order Passeriformes; family Dicaeidae; genus Dicaeum; species Dicaeum eximium. The sequence goes on from VWZP01010724.1 coordinate 2,693,221, forward strand.
CTGCATCCTGGCAAGTGTGATCACTGCAGTTACAGGGGAAGATCAGTGTAGATGTGTCCCTGCCCTCCCATAATTACAGAATTTTGGGCAGAAGGGACAGGAAGAAAGGATTCTCACAAGGTGCTGGATTTTTGCTGTGCAGCACATTAGAATACCTGTTTCCACATGCAGTATTTCGTGTAACAGCAGAATGACTGTCTCACTAATATTTTCCTGCAGGATAGAAATGGACTTGTGAATTTCAAGGATTGTTTTGCTGCATAAATAAACCTGAGGGCAAAACTGGTGCGCAGTTTCTGTACTTATGATCTGTCAGTTAAGGAGTAAAAGGATCCTTCTCCACTCTTCATTCTTTTTTTGACTATTGCTGGTGGTGTGGCTAATGTTTCTGAAGTCCTGGTGTGTATCAATTGCATTGTTTTCTAAGTATTTCTAAACTGTCTGGTAAAATACTATGAGAACAGTTATTTTCAAGATAGGTCATCATTCAAACCTTTGAGATGGAAAACCCAAAAGCAGGAGGAAAAAAGTCTAAAAAATAGATTTCTTTGTAGCACAGGTAGATTGATTATCAGAGATAGGCCAAGAACTTGATGGGATAAGTATTGGTTTGTTCATCACTCAAATTCATATTTCAATTTCCCAGTGTCCTGGACCTAGCATACATATGTGCTTTTCTCTGAACTTGAGGAAGTTTCCAATGCCAGAAATTGAAAATGGTTAGACTTGCCTTTAGAGATATATGGTTTTCCTTGTGTTAACTTTTTCATGATAAATGGAATGTTGTTCTATATCCAGTAAATATGTGCAGTCACCTGGGACATTTCCAGGTACAGGTACCTGTTTACTGTAGAGATGTCACAACTGCAGTGCTGTGAAGTTTTAGGTATGGTGACTTTGGTTTAGACAATGTGCTGTATGGAGATAGTCAGAAATGTGACAGATGAATAAAACAACTGACACCGTGGATAAGTAGAGCACCTGGGTATCTCTGAAAACTCTGGTTGTTTTTCAGAGAGAAAGACCAAAATATTCTGGAATTTTGCTTCACGTACTTCAAAGTCATTGCAGTGACAATATCCATTACTGTAATTTGCCAGGGACACACTGAGCTTATGTCAGGTAGTGGGGCTACAAGTCAATCCCTCAAGAAATGCTCCTGGTATATCTTGTTTTTAAAATTTAGCAATTCCCTTGGAAAAAGAAATTAGCAAAAACAGTTTTTCTGCAGCCCAAATGTTTATGGGCCCTGTTAGAGCGGGAGTTCAGAATTCCATACAGGAAGAATAAAATGACCTTGAGGACTACAGTAATACTATCTGAATGAAATTCAATAGGACAAAGTGCAAGATCATGCACAAAAACAATACAATTCTGTTATAAGCTAGGGGCTTGTTAATTGGAAATGACAGAAGAGGAGAAAGTCATAGGATGACTGCAAGTCATCAGTGCAAAACATCAATGAATAGGGCAAATACAATCTTATGCTGTGCTGGATGAGATATTTGCATTAGCAAAGGAAATAACACCTGAACTAGGTCCCACAGAAACAATAATGTGGGATATTTGTAATCATTTTCTTTTCCTGCTTTTAATTAAGGTGAACTCAAACTGGAACTGGTATGAAGGAAGGTTATTAGGATGTTCAGGAGAATGGGAAATCTTATAAGGAGAGTCTGAGAGACTTTGTTGTGCTTACTCCAACCAGATAGATTTATCAGAAGTTGATCATTAAATTAAGAAAAATTATATAAATATATTTAGGTTGGAAATAAATGTGTCCAACTCTCGGAGGTGTGATATTTTGGACCCAATTTTAATGGTGGTCAAAACAGACCCAACAGACTACTAGCCTTTGAGCTGAGACCCTTTTGTCTCAAAGGGGAAAATCTAACCTGCCTGCTAGTGACTGAAGGGAGCCAAAGAGCAAGGGAGCTCAAGATTGCTCAAGAGCAATAATTTCCAGTGCTTCTAAGTATTTATAAGGAAAAGCCAACATTGCAATCAATTCTATAATTCAGGTACTGCTGGGTTCACGTGTGGTTCAACCTCTGTTTATTTGAATTGTAATGGAGATGGAAGAAATCAGGTTAAGTCATAAATTGCCAGAATGGTGGTGTCAGGCTGGGAAGAGCCAAGGTGTTATAATGGCATTGATAATGCAGCTTATGCTCACTGACATATTCTCTTTCTGTTCTCTTTGTAAGGACACATCCTGCAAATACCTTCCTGGATATTTGCTCAGCTGAAATATTGCATTCCAATCTACTTTTAATCTCATTTTTCTAAATCCCAGTGGCTTAGATCCAACTGGACTCCATGCTGATCACAAATAGAGCAAAGAAGGGCTTGAACTCCTGTCATGCAAGCAATTTTTTCTTGAGAATTTGCAGTAATGGTATGAATGAACTCCCATAAAATTGCCATCTCTGCCATCCTGCTGATCTGAAATTCTAGCTTTGCAGGTGTTGAGTTGAGTTTGTGCATTCTCATAAGGAGTTGACACTAATTTTTTGCTGTTTCTTGTGTGAGCCATTTCCTCCTTGCTGAGCTGAACTGGGGCTTTGAAAAACAGCATCTCTTCTCTGGCGTGGGAGATCAGTGGGCTTGAAAAAGGAGGAATTGCTGTCTTTGCAGTCCATTCAGTATGGCCACGGAGAGCTATTTTGGAGGAAAGGGAAAGAGTGAAAAATGTGTGTGACAAACACAACGGAGACTGGGATGAAGAGAAAAACCATGAAGACAGAAAGGTTGACAATGAAAAACAGGGAAGAGGAGCAGAAATATTAATAAAGGCAAGACCAACATAAGCATGGCAAATTACCCCTTTTAACTATTTATTTAGGCTGAAAAGAATTGCCTCAAGTCAAGTCACATCCATTTTAATTTGTACTGCAAAGTTTGTAGTAGAGCTACATTTTGTACAGCTGAGAGTGTCAGCCTGCTCCTGAGAAGTTTCCAGTGCTATTGCTGCATTGAAGGAGGCTCAAAATCATCCACTCAGGTTTAGGTCTATCTTTAAACCCAGCCTGAAGATCCTGAAGCCTGGTCTCCACTGGCTGTTTTGTTGCCCCAGAGGTGTGATCTTTTTAAAGCCATTTCCAGTTTTTCCATGATGGCTTCACCTCCAAGGGAAATCTAGGTTGGGAGCAGCCATCTCTCCAGGATAGAAGAGCCCTTCCACAGCTGACAGAGGTTCTCACAGGAGTGTTGTGCCACTGGAGTGAGAAAAGATGCCCAGGAGTGCTGCCAGGAGAGTGAGCCCTGAAGGACAAAATCCTGACTGCACTGAGCTCTTGTGTTATGCTGTAACATTATCCTATTCCTTCCCAAGTTTTCATATTGGGATCGACATCCCTGCGAGCTCTGCCACCTTGGGAGAACTCAGTTCTTTTGCTTGTAGAATACTCATAGTATCTGATCCCCCTGTGTGCATACTTACAGGCTATAGCAGTAGAAATTCTACAGTGAAATCAGTTGAGAAATTCTACAATGCCTGAGGGTACTGGAGTAGCTCTGAGAGCAGATAATAACTGAAGTTCCTCAAATGCTGTCAAATGGTAATTGTGGGCTTAAATTGCAGCTTTATTGCCACAAAGTAGAATCGCTGGGAGGGAATTCCTAGAACCACCATGCCCATGTACAGAATCTTCTTTTTTCTTCTCCCTAACTTGAGTTTTCATTGGATTATATCTTCTTCACCTTTAATATTGACTTGTTTATATTTTGGTTTCGTTGCTGAACTGCTGGTTGTACTAGTTAATGGGGAGCACTTAGGCAGGCAATGATGAGAAGCAAAGATATTTTCTTTTAGACTGTGTTTGAAGATGATCATGAAGTAACTTTTAACAAGAAATAGTCTTATTCCAAAATAATGCTCCATTATGCTCCTTTAAAATTTGTCTTTATGTTGACTGCATATGCTCTTTTCAAAATGGAAGTCAGATAAATAGTCTTCTCTACATACTTTCTAAGCTAGTCAGTTCCTGTGGTGATTAGACAATTCCTGCTTCAGTGGAAAGTAACTTATTCATTGTCCTGAGAAGGTGAAATAACAGATCTCTGCCACAGAATCAAAGGCTGATACAGAACTAAAACCAATGCCTACACCCCTAAGTGTGCTCTCAAAATACAGGTATTGCCAGGATAGGCTTGATTTTGTTGGCTGTTTTAATACTTAAGAAGAGGTAGCAAGTAAGAGACGTCTTGAGTTTTGGGAGAAATATTAGAATAAGATACTAATTTAAAACTACAAATTCAAGTATTCTTCTGTAGAGCATGAAAATTCAACTTTTTTTTTTGTAGCATAATGTAGAGAATAACTGCATGATTTAGAAAAATGAAGCACTGTGACGGATTGATTAGGAGATATGTACTTCTAGCACATTCGGCATCAGAAAAATGCATGATTACATGAAGAATGAAGGAATAGAAATGACTCTTCATATCCGTCACCTCTTCTCACACCATTCAAAAATCTCTGCCTATGCTTCAGAAAGAGTTTCAGTTCTTGAATCACACAGCTGACAAACTTTCACATAAATTTATCTCAAGGAGCATTGCTTGAATTGATTTAGGATAAGCTGTCTTACTTCAGAGAGGCACCGGTCTTAACCTGTGCTTTTTGAAGTAATTATTTTAGCTGCAGGTGTGAAGAATACAATAGTTGTGTTAAAATGTGACAGTTTTATAAGCCACAGTGATTGTGAACATGGGAAAAAAGTTAAGTCCAAAGACAAGATTTGGCAGTATTGTTGAGAGCACTGCAAAATACAAAGCTGTGCCAGTCTCACTTTGAATTACCTTCAGTCTTTCTGGAGCTAGAATAGGCTCCTGTTGGGAGACATTGGTCACAGTCACAGATTAACTACTGGAAAATATCTGTGTTGGGTTCTCACCAGACCCCAGGAGCTGCTGGTTCTCAACAGCCATGCTACAGAACTGCAGGCAAAGAGATCAAGCAAGCGATTACTCCAACTGCAGCCCAGTGCCAATATACCTTATAATTACATTGAATCTTTTCAGATACATTAAAAATGCATTCCACAGAGCTAGCTTGTTGAATTTTTTGTTAAGGTACATGAACTTGCTGATGAGAACACAATGTTGAATGGAGATGAATGCAGAAAAGGCGAGGACAAACATCCTGACAGCAGCCAGGTGTTACTTGGGCTTTTCAAAGAGAACTTTGCTTGACCCTCTTAGAGCACATGGCTTATTACTGAAAGTGTCAAACACTCTGTTATCTCTGTTCAGCAGCACTGTACATCAGGCCATTTATTCAAAACTTGGAGTGCGGCTCTTGTCATAGAATCATAAAATATTCTGAGTTGGAAGAAATCCACAAGGACCATCGAGTCCAGCTCCTCGCCCTGCACCAGACAAAGCCGAAAATCCCACCATGTGATTCTTATTGCTGCACTGCAGTTGAGTGCTCACAAGGTTGTGACAATAGCAAGCTGTAGCCCCAAAGTTTAATGTTATGGCAGTTTCTTTAATGCTCTCGTGAAAACCAAGGCCTGGCACTACCCCAAAGAGGGAAAGAGGGTAATTCCTGCTGCAGAAACTGCTATTGCACCCTGAACCCCACTGTTTACTCCTCTCCTGTGTCATAGTTAGTGCTCTTACTACAGTGGCATTTGTGGCAGCTGCTCCTGCCATGCTGACTCACCTCGGAGAGAAAATGTATCAGAATTGCATGTTGGTAGTGGCAGGGAGCAGAGCAGCAATTCTCAGCTTTATTTCTCTTTGTTTCTCATTGAGCCCTTTTTTTTCATTTCTTAACTCCAGTAAGCATTCTCCATATGTGTTTAGTGTTTTCACATATGTTTCTGTGTATATTTAATTGTCTGCAGTAGACTCTTCCCATCTTGTCTTCCGGCTTCTTGTGTCAACTGTCTGTTTAGATTTTAAACTATTCAAAAATAGCCATTTCTTTGTGTATTTCCTTGCAGGATTCAGTAAGATGCAGCCCTGCAGTTAATTGAAGGCTCTGAATAATCTTGTCCTATAAAAGTATAATTACTGATAGTACTCAGATTTAGGTAGTTTTTAAAATGTCAGTGTCTATGCAGGAAAAAAATGGGAGGTTCTTATCAATAACCACTTTTCTTAATGTGCCTGTGTAGATTCCTACAGCTCACAGAGAAGAAATCTACCAGTAGATAGCAGTGTAACTGTAGTATCTCTGCTGGCATTTTAATGAGCCTATTTTTGTGCTAGTTGTAAAACCTCATGGTTTGTGCTATTGGAAAGATTTTAAGACTATTCTGTATAGAGAACTCAAGCTTTATGGAGGTAAAAAGATAGAAAATAGGAATACTTCCTTTCTGAAGCATACTCTGCAAAGGCTTGTGATAAATGAAGATTTGCCCAGAGCACTGTCTAAATGATTTGCTGGTAAAGGCTGTGTCTTCATACCAATGTTCTATTCTTTTAGAATACTCAGTTTAGCTTCAGCAGTTCTTCATTAGTGTTTGATGTTTATCTTAGTGATTTGCAATCTTATTTCCGGTGTAAAATGTGGGTACAATTAGTTTTTGGTTAATGATTATGATTTTGTCAGCAAGTAGATAATATAAAGTATGCCTTCATCTTCTAGGCTTATATTGCTTTGATTACCATTTACTGTTTCATAGTTTTTAAAATTGAAAGCCAAAGGGCACTTTTTTTTGTGGTGTTTTCTTTCTTTTTTTTTTTTTAGCATTTGCTGTGGTTTTTAGGTCCTGTTTGTCAATATATAGGTCTTTAGTGGTTGGACTTCTAGCATTTGTAATTACGGTCAGAATGGCAATAACACAAACACCATGGGAAATGCCAAGTTTTCTTACTAAGTTTGTACTTCATGAAAGTCGTTCTTTCCACAGTTAGCACCTGCTATCTTGAAAATACGTTAGTGTTAGACGCCTTTTGGAGCCGAGATGATGTACTTTCCCTGAGAATTGCTGCTATGAGGTGTTTAAGATAAATGTGAATCTGTCTTCCTGTCCTTTTTCATGACAGCAGCAACAGGAAAGCGCCAATCAGTTGGTTAATGAATCCGTGTGATAACTTCATGACTCTTCATTTTCTTCTTCTCTGCTTTTGGCAGCTCTAGAGATGTTAATCTCTCCACATTTGCACAGGAGGTCTGCACTTGAGAGAGGTCTTTACATGCTCTACCTACAAAAGACCAGTGTGTCAAAAGGCACCGCTGCTGATCTCATCTGCGTTTCATTAATTCCAGTCCCCTTGTCTTTCCCGGGCAGCTGTCACCCTTGCCTTTCAGAATCTACCACTCAAATGACACTTTGGGTGTGATAACATCTCCATCATCCCTGTCTCTGCTGAGCTCTTTGTACCTCCTCTGTGCTGGTCACACTTCAAAGCCACGTTCTCTGATTTGTTCTCCTGCACGGGATTCACTGTTGTCTATGTGAGGTGTTGGAAGGTGAGTCCCTGAGGATAAACCCCTGAGCTTGGGCAACATAAACGCTCTTGCTTCTTATTCTCTAGTTTTGACTATATTTTGTTTCCACTCCTGCCTTTATTTTGTTTCCAGTTTCAGTTTTGTTTCAGTTCACTTGAAGGTGGCAATGATTTGACACGAAACACTCTTCAGCTGTACTTCAGAATTAAAATGTAGCCTAATTTGGTGAAAGAGCTTTTGTCTTGTCCACTTGTGGCACCAGGTTTTTTTCAAGTGCAAGACTTCCTGTGGGCAGAAATATTTCATTGCTTAGGAAATGCCATTAATTATATGGTTTAAATAAGGACAATTTCACTATCTTGAAATTAAATACATGACAATAATCCTCATTTTTTGTTTTCAGAAAAATAGTTTGGGATATTTCTGTATACAAACTGAGTAGTGGTTAATGGTATTAGAGAGCACATGAGTACTGAAGTTGGCAAACCACCCTTTTGTAGTTGATTATGTTTGAGGTTTTAAAAATATTTTTATTGCATTCGTGATTGTTATGTGCCTTCATTTTCATAATTGGTCTATTATTGCAATGAGTCAAACTCACCCATAGTGCATAGATGTGATGAATGCATGCTCTATAGAGAAAATAAAGTAAAAATTAAAATTTCCAAGGATCTTGCTGATATTTTCAATTTTTTTGCAAAAGTAAATTATCAAACTTTTTAATTTTTGAACTCATTTGAACAAACAGCATGGGTAATATTTTAAACCTATTATACTTTCTACATAAAACCAGAGCAAAACTAATTATTCTTTTCCTGTGTGATATTGCCATCAATCTTATGAGGAGAAACAGTTTCTGCACTATTAGTTTTTTTTTTTTTTTTT